>SJYT01029381.1:280322-307639 GCA_006410635.1 Cephalophus harveyi | reverse complement strand
ACTTGAAATATCAAACATTAAAATTTACCTTTCCCATTGAACTTTTAATTCAAATTTTAATCATAAATTGAAAAATTAGAGTAAATGGGGTCAGAAGACAATAGATTTTACAGTAGATTCAAGCAACTATACATAATCTTATCTAGCAGTGATTTATAACTACTAAAAGTCGACCTTTACATTTCAGAAGCACAAGTACTAAATTCTAAAATTACCTTCTAAAGTTATTCAACAGGTTGCTTATTCACAGAATCAATGCTATATATTGTTTTAACATAAAGGGTATAGGGTGACTATTACAACAGTGTTAAGAAACTTCAGATTTTTGCAAGTTGATTAACAAGCCAGTGGCAAATCAAATGTAATTTTTTCTTCCCTCTGAAATCTTATTCAGTTCAGTTCAGTCACTCAGTCATGTCCGACTCTTTGCAACTCCATGAACTGCAGCACGCCAGGCCTCCATGTCTATCACCAGCTCCTGGAGTGCACCCAAACTCATGTCCATCGAGTTGGTGATGCCATCCAGCCATCTCATCCTCTGTCGTCCCCTTCTCCTCCTGCCCCCAATCCCTCCCAGCATCAGAGTTTTTTCCAGTGAGTCAACTCTTCACATAAGGTGGCCAAAGTACCGGAGTTTCAGCTTTAGCATCAGTCCTTTCAAAGAACACCCAGGACTGATCTCCTTTAGAATGGACTGGTTGGATCTCCTTGCAATCCAAGGGATTCTCAAGAGTCTTCTCCAACACCACAGTTCAAAAGCATCAGTTCTTCAGTGCTCAGCTTTCTTCACAGTCCAACTCTCGCATCCATACATGACCACTGGAAAAACCATAGCCTTGACTAGACGGACCTTTGTTGGCAAAGTAATGTCTCTGCTTTTGAATATGCTCTCTAAGTTGGTCATAACTTTCCTTCCAAGGGGTAAGCATCTTTTAATTTCATGGCTGCAATCACCATCTTAAAAACAAAATTAAAAAACCAAGGGCCACTCCCCTAAAGCAGGGTATCTTTGCTTCTCCTATAATTAAGATATAGGCCCATAAATCTTTCTATTTACTATGAGTACTAATCTTACTAAGGTACCAAGACTAATAAATATTGTGACAGTTAAGAAAAATACTAAATGATCAGTCTGTATAATAATGCTTAATGACATTTTTTAGATTCATGCTGTTGATGTACCAATTGGTTCTTTCCACAAAGGTGTCTTGAATACATTCCACTTATCAGCCACTAAAATATATGTTGAGTGTGAAATTATGTCTAAAATATAATTTTTTGGTTTTAGGGATCTCAGAAACCAATGAAGAAAACATAAACACACAGATAATACTAAGAAACTTGACAGCTGTAATTAGCTTCAAGCGAAAGTGTATTAAAGGACAAGGACATTTTTTTAACCAAAATTTTATTTTTGGAAAATAAATATTACAAAATATATAATGAAAAAATTACGTTGTAAAAGTGTTACACAATAAGCTTTCAATAAGGGAAAGCTGGAAATAAATTGGAGAGAAATTTATCAACATACTTGTTATAATGGTATCTGTGTATCTGCGCAAAATATGTATTCCTGCTTGAAATACTTCTTTCAGTGGAGGCATCTGTATTTTTTAAAATGTATTTGCATTTATTTTGTATTTAACAAAATTGGAACTCATGAAAAATTTATAGGGGCTGAAATGTGTGATAAAGAAGGAAGTCACACAGGTTACAGTTTGTGCAGCATGGTTTAAAAAATTGTAAGCCCAAATTTCTAAGACACTAGTCACAGCATTAATGAAACTCATACACACACATACACACACACACAGAGTGATAGATGATCAGGAAATTAGTTTTATTCGGTCATCACATAAGTAGAAAGGACATAGAATTATTGTTCTATGACTTAATGGTTCAGTTTCATTTATGAAAGTGATGCTGCTCAAGGCAAAAATAAAGAAATGCTAAATTATTGGGAAAAGCATGGCAGACATGATATTCAAGGTATCATCTGAAGATTCAAACAATGATTTTGCAGGGAGGAATAAGTGTAAAGCAATAGAGCTTAGAAAAGATAGATAGTCTAAAGGCATCATTTGAGAGTGTGTGTTTGTATACATAAGTGTGTTTTTATATTCTGTGTACAGTATTTCAATCATGCTTACATAATATGTTCCCAGAAAGAATGTGGAGACTAAAAACAGAGATTCAGAAATAGTGTATTCAGGGACACTGTGTTGCGATGAAAGAAGTCAGAAAAGATTGATGCAAGATGGGAAGAAATATCCAGAAATGCTGGAAGAGATGACAGAGTTTGATAGAAGATGTGTCAAAAACACCAAAAGGTATAAAATCTTTAAGCCAAGAAAGTCATTTTTATGAGCACAATGTAAATTAAAGGCAGGTATTTGACACTGAAATGACCAGTACAGTGTCAGAAGGATGTTAACGCCTGCATCTCTACAGAAAGTTCATGCAGTTCAGAAAGAACTAGTTGTAGGGAGACAAGTGTGCACATACTTACAAACCTCCCCCACCTCAAGAGTGGTGTGTTGCATCAGAGGGATACTGAACCCCAAATATATATCTGGAAATCTGATATACAAAGAATTAGAAGAATTCTCAATGGTATGTGTTTCACAGCTGTGACTCAATGATATTCATAATGTTATGAAGCTCCTAATTTTTTACATTAGCACCCCCAAGCAAAAAGCATGCCACTGGACAACTGCTTGCTGATGAGGCATGGCTTCTTCCAAACAAAGCATGATGCTTTAAAGGACCAAGACAGAAGAGAGTAATTGGTCCAAACTAAAACTGGTTCACAGAAAACATGGCCTCCAGCACAATACCTTCACCAAACAGTGAGAATAAATTATATGAGCAGGAAATCCATCTAAATGACTTCCTAGGCTCTGGCTGCCTGCCAATTTGCTCTGACTGTTAGATAATTGAACTGGCTCTCAAAGTTTACATCAACCATACTTTCTCCTCAGGATTTTGGAGAATGATGCTAATGGAAACCAATTGGAGAGTGTTTTAGAAAAATACATGACTTTCTAGCAAAAACTAGGCTCAGTTTGATCTTTTTTCTTTCCCTCAATGGAAAGAAAATTATCTTTCCTATAAAATATAAGAATATAATTCTTATAAGAATTCTTATAAGAATATAAGAATATAAATATAAGTTATATTAAGAATATTCTTAAGAATATTATATTAAGAATATTAAGAATATTCTTATATTAAGAATATTCTTAAAGAATATTTTATATTCTTATATTAAGAATATTCTTAAGAATATTCTTAAGATATAAGAATATTCTTAAGAATATTCTTAATTAGAAACATTTATATTTAAGAATATTCTTATTTTATTATCCTTAAATTCTTCGTTTTGAAAGAAATTTTATAAATTCTCATCACCAAAATATATATGAGCTACTGGCTGCCTATCTTAGCCACAGCAATCAGAGAAAAAAAAAAAAAAAAAAGATACCCAAATTGGAAAAGAAGTAAAACTGGCACTCTTAACAGATGACATGATATTATACATAGAAAATCTTAAAGATGCTATCAGAAAATTCATAAGGCTCATCAACAAGTTCAGTACAGTTTCAGGATACAAAATAAATACAGAGAAATCTGTTGCATTCCTATACACTAACAATAAAAGATATCAATCACATTTTAAGATGCATGAAATCTGAGGTGAAAATATTTGAAGATAAAATATAATCCATTATCATACCAAAATAAGAGAGTGAAATCATTTGTGGAGCTTAAAAGTGAAACAGTGATAAAATTTGCATTAGAAAAATTATAGGACTAACACTTAAAAAATATAATCAGTCGTGTTGAAGATCTTATAAATATATACCTCCAGAAAAGACATAAAAACCATTACTAGAATAGATACAGATAACAGAACATATGGATCTCAAATACAGATAATCACTCATGTCTGACTATTTTGTGACTCCATAGACTGTAGCCCACAGGGCTTCTCTGTCCATGGGATTTCCTGGGCAAGAATACTGAAGTGGGTTGCCATTTCCTCCTCCAGAGATCTTCCCGATCCATGGATTAAACCCACATCTGCATTTCAGGTAGTTTTGTTTTTTCTTACTTAGCCACCAGATACTAAATAGTTTATTTAAGTTTCTAATTACAGCAATATGTTTGACATGTAGTAATCAAATGAAGATACACCCATAATTAGATGAGAACAGAAAGATTAAGAAAGTCAATTTTAGAAGAAATGTTAGATGGTTAATTCTAGAACTCAGTTCACTTGCTCAGTCATGTCTGACTCTTTGAGACCCCATGGAATGAAGTATGCCATGCTTCCCTATCCATCACCACCTCCCAGAGTTTGCTCAAACTCATACCCATCAAGTCGGTGATGCCATCCAACCATCTCATCTTCTGTCATCCGCTTCTCCTCTTCCCTTCAATCTTTCTCAGAATCAGGGTATTTTCCAATGAGTCAATTCTTTACATCAGGTGGCCAAAGTACTAGAGTTTCAACTTCAGCATCAGTCCTTCCAGTGAATATTCAGGACTGATTTCCTTTAGGATGGACTGGTTGGATCTCCTTGCAGACCAAGGAACTCTCAACAGTCTTCTCCAACACCACAGTTCAGAAAGCATCAATTCTTCAGCACTCAGCTTCTTTATAGTCCAACTCTCTCATCCATACATAACTACTGCAAAAACCATAGCTTTGACTAGACAGACCTCTGTTGGCAAAATAATGTCTCTGCTTTTTAATATGATGTTTAGGTTGGTCATAGCTTTTTTCCAAGGAGCAAGCGTCTTTTCATTTCATGGCTGCAGTCACCATCTGCAGTGATTTTGCAACCCAAGAAAATAGTCTGTCACTGTTTCCACTGTTTCCCTATCTCTTTGCCATGAAGTGATGGGACTGGATGCGATGATCTTAGTTTTCTGAATATTGAGCTTTAAGCCAACTTTTTCACTCTCCTCTTTTACTTTCATCAAGAGGCTCTTTAATTCCTCTTCGCTTTCTGCCATAAGGGTGGTGTCATCCATGTATCTGAGGTTATTGATATTACTCCCAGCAATCTTGATTCCAGCTTGTGCTTCATCCACTTGAACTAGTGAAGTAAGTTTTATATCTTTGGTAACTAGCTAGTAGTAAATGGAAATACCTACATTCTAAATAACTATTTAAAGAAAACCCATAACTTAACATTTATAAATTCATCTATAGTCAGCAACTGTAGACTTCCCAAGTGGCACTATTGGTAATGAAACTGCCTGCTGATGCAGGAGATGTAAGAGACGTAGGTTTGATCCCTGAGTTGAGAAGATCCCCTGGAAGAGAGAGTGGCAGCCCACTCCAGCATTCTTGCCAGGAGAATCTCATGAACAGAGGAACATGGTGGGCTACAGTCCATAGGGTCACACAGAGTTGAACACACTGAAGCAAATTACCACACATGCATGTAGCAACTGTACTTCAAAAAGCAAGAAGAGCTTTAGATAATAAAGAATGGCTTGTTCTCTCTTTAAGTCATGCACAGAGGAACCAAAAGTTATTTAACACTTAACCAATGAAGTATAATCATCATTTACTTTTTCAAACATTATAGGCAACAAACCTTTTCACTTCTCTGGGCAAGGGTAAGGCATGCTGTAGCTGAGGGAAGGTTAAAAGGAAGAAAAGTACTTTATAAAACTGTCCTGGGCCTAAGCCCATAAGAGATCTCCTACCCTAAGTGAGGAGTATGAGCATGGAGAAAGGCCCAGCTGGGACAACAAGCAGGCAAGCAAGCATCAACTAGTAAGACACAGCAGTGTGCCTTTGGGAGAGAGGTGGTAGGATGGCATGAGACCCTTTCTGAGAGGCAGACATACAGGGGAGGTCTAAAGCTGCAAGTATGCTCATCCTGTAACTAATTTTATCAATAAAGATGTGTCCAGTGATTTAGGAGAACTGTGGGAATATGATATTCAGATTGCCCTGAAAAGTAAACCTGGGGTCTGTAAATCATAGCAACTTTGAGGGAAAATCAGATACTATATACTTTACATTGCTTTTTTTTTTTTTTGGCTTGGCAAGTTAAACATCAACATGATTGAATTGGATATTTCTAAGAGAGTTTCCATTGGCTTTAAAACCATTGAGGTGAACTTTCATTATATAACACCAGTTTCAGATGTAATTTAGCTTAATTTTATTCTCATTTCCATTTTGCTATGGGTTGTCCCACTGTATCTAAGTGTTTCTGGTAATTTAATGGAAATCTAGAATTGACAAGTTTTGCAAGTGATACCGAGATGATAGTAACAAAAATAAAAAGCAATTGAAAACATTCGATTTTGCTCTGTGCTGTTAGCTCACAAAAGAGCTCCTGTTGACTTCATTGTAGGCTTTTCACAAAGCTGACTTCACACAATTGCTCTTTTACTCAGACTGAAGTTATGCTTCCAATCTGATCCCAGTGTACTCCAAAACACAAAATAGAATAGCTACATACTTAAGTTCAATGTGAACATAAAATATTATATTAAACTATTTCTAATGCTTTGTTACATATCCAAATTTACCTTTGGGAAGAAAATTTTATCAAGTGTGCTTTCAGTTTTCTATTCTTATATTTGCCACTCATAATCTGAGAATAATTATTAGAAGTCATTACTCAATAGCTATCCTTATGAAATCTGATCTTTAATTCAAAAGCAGATTTTGCATCTTAATCAACTAAGATACTTTTTCTACAGATGTTCTGCTTCAGTAAGTCTGTAAATTTGGAATAAGAACTTCAAAACTTGTGGCCATCCAGAAAAGCAATGAGAGACCTGGGAAAAGTTTGCATCATCCATTTTTCATAATTGAAAATTAATCAAAAGCTAGCAGAAATCAATTTATTCAATAAGAATAGTGTTGAATCTTGGGAAAATATTGTTTAGTCACAGTTTCACCTACTGTAGTTCTGTTCTTCATTCTCTAGCTCTGTGGCAGCCTTAAAAAGTAACAACTTGCTTTCCTAGCACTAGAGAGAGAAGACAGGAACTTGAGCTCTCTCAGAGATATATTGACAAAGAGAGTTCTTTTTGACCCGCCTGATGGTTTCCTGGAAGAATCCACTCAAAAAAACATTTTTTCTTAAGGTTTATCATTTTTATACCTGATAGAAATTGCCCAGTCTTGAAAGTTTCTCCACAAAGAACACTCAATACATATGATGACATCACAGATTCGTGATGTGAAGGTAAAAGTTGGGGCAAAAGAAAGAGTAACCAAAAGAAACTAAGCACTGAGATGTCCATAAAAGGGCTTGGAAACTAACACATTCCTAGAAATCACTGTGGACAAACACATGCTTTGGGCTGTATATACATTCACAAAAGACCTGGAAACGTCTTAAGCTTACACCTCTGACTTTCAGTTTCTGTGAAATCAGGAACTAAAGACAACAGCACTGAGTTAAAGTGGCAAGCTGATTATTAAAAGCATGCCTTCAACTCAGTCCCATAACAGAGACAGGGAGATTTTACTGTTCCAGATGTCAAGGAAACATCTGTTCAATCATTAACTGATCATGAAACTAACCAAGCATAGTTGCTAGTGGCCACACATATCAAAGATACAGATTTTACTAAATTAGTTAAGAGAAATTACCTACCAAACAAACTACAACAGTAACAAAAAAAAACAGCAACCCTGGAGAGCCCTGGAGAAAGGAGGATATCTACGTTAAAGAGTTTACATTTACTGGACATTATTTGAAATGACCACTTGTCACTCAATATATAAATCATGAAAATAAACAAGGAAGTATAACCCATACATAAGAGAAAAATGTACTAAATGCAAAATGTCCGGGAGGAAGCCCAAAAGATAGACTTATAAATCAAGACTTTAAGCCACATTTTTAAAGTATTCAAAATACTAAGGGATTGGCTTATTTAAATATGTTTAAAGAGCTTAAGGATATAATCTCTATAAAAAACAAAATACGATGCAAAAGCCACCCAAACAAATCACAGATTTGAAAATTATGATAATTGAAAAAAATTCACTAATTAGGGTCAGCAACAAATGTGAACAATTAAAGAAAGAATCAGTGAACCTGAAGACAGGTCAATAGAAATTATCCAGTTTGAGAAAAAAACAGGAAAAAAGAAAGAATTATCAAAGCTAATATGGGATTTATAATGCAAAATGTAAAATTTACAATGCAAAATTACAATTCAAAAAGCTGCAGTAATCAAGACACTATGGTACTGGTTTGATTCTACTCCAATATTAGAACAAAATTTTAGCTCAGAAAACCATAATATTTAGAAATCAATTAATTAGAGATAAACTTAAATATAAAAATAATCCAAGGAAGAAGATTCATTCAATGAAGACCTTACCACTCACCAATCAGAACTCATTTATAATTATTAGTATCAATGAAAGATGTGATAAAGGCTGAAAAATTTGTATCACAGGAAAATCCATCAAAGTATACAATTCTACTCCTAGGCTACCTTTCCTAGGCTATGCTGCTAAGTCACTTCAGTTGTGTCCGATTCAGTGTGACCCCATAGACGGCAGCCCACCAGGCTCTCCCATCCATGGGATTCTCCAGGCAAGAACACTGGAGTGGGCTGCCATTTCCTTCTCCAATGCATGAAAGCGAAAAGTGAAAGTGAAGTCTCACAGTCATGTCCGACTCTTCGCGACCCCATGGACTGCAGCCCACCAGGTTCCTCCATCCATGGGATTTTCCAGGCAAGAGTACTTGGAGTAGGGTGCCGTCACCTTCTCCATTCCTAGGCTATAACATACAAATATTTCAAGGAATTATATAGTATAAAAAACTTATTCATGTTATTAACAGAGAAACCAATTATCAATACATTGGCATTATTTTATACACCAATCACAAAAAATGTTCAAAATATCTAAACTTCACATCACATTGATAAATTGCTCTGCTAAAGTTTATAGAATTTCTCCCTCCTCTGAAGTTAGGAAACTGAAGTTTTTAAATCTTGCACAGCTGTTCTGTTCTTAACAGCATTAACATTCTCAGAGATTAGTAATAAGCTGAATATAAGGCTCCTAGGTAGTCAGTGGTATAAAAATAGATGCTACTAATACAACTGAATTTATGAGAAGGACACTACTGCAGGTGATGTGAGAAAATACATATGCATTACACGCAGATCAGACAATAATTTGTAATGGTGGATAATTCTTATATGCTCATATTTCTGCATAGCAAGCATTTCAACATTTTGAAAGGTAATTGCATTTGTCATATTATTCACTATGCAGTGAAGCATGCATGTAAACATCTGTTCTAAAAATTGAAAGCTTTGGTTATTAAGATATTTTAAAGAATTTTTATCTTCGAGAACAAAAATCTAGAACTGAATCCTATATAAAACTTGTCAGAAAGCAGGTCTCTCATGCATGTTTTGACATAGATTTCCCAGCATATAGGAATGTTTTATTAATGCACTGCCCCATGTTAAAAAATGGATATTTATAAATATCATTAGGACCTTATTTGGCTTTGTGTTCTTTAATTAATCCAGTTTTAATTCACTCAGCTGATCTTTATCTTCAGTATTATAACTTTGCTAATACTGACAACTAAAGTAATTTTATGGTAAAATTCAATGTTTTTCACATACAATAGTTTCTATACCATGGCAGTCTCTAAAAAGAATATCTGTCTTGTTTGTATTCAAAATTTAAATATACAAGTAAGCTGGAAAAGATATATATTTCCAGTAAGCTGGAAAAGATAAATTCAAAGATCCTCCAGAATAGTAGCTTGAAACTTGTCATAGATGCTGTTGTTTACATTAAACACTGGTTGTCTGATCTATTACTTGGTAGAATTACAATATGCTTTATAAACCATTCACACATCTTCTGTTCCTGAATTTACAGTGGCAATATAAATGCAAAAAAAAAAAAAAAAAAAAAAGACCTTAGTGTTTGGCAACCTAGATTGGAGCTGCTAAAAATATATGAAGGTAATTTTGGGCATATCAACTATACAACTTAAAATCTGTGAAACTATCTGACGAAGTTGAGAAATTTGTACCATTTCTCTACTTCAGAGTTAATTGATGGAATAGGGAGTAGATATTTTCATTTTTTTCATAATAGCAAAACTACAATTCCCAGATAAATTCATAATACAATGAGCTCCCTCACTTTCTTGGTAAATTTTAAATGATTTCAAAATTGAATAGCTTTAAGAATTACAACAACTTTGAAAATATCAGTGGCAGAGTAACAGGATCCTTACCATTTGTCAAAAGTTCATCTCCTAAACCTCATAGAAAGTCACCTAAAAAATTAGTTTTAATACAGCTTGGTTGCAAAAACACTGATGCTATGAACAAAATAAGTCATATCTTTTCAATTTTTCAATCCATATTTTTTTGACTCTCAAAATGTTATGTTGAGTTCCAAAGGCACAATAAAATTACATTTACTGTTTGAATAACTTCTGAAAGAAGGTTTTTCTTCTGTCAAGTTCAAACCTCCCATTACTAGGCACAGAGCAAAATAAGACTTTCTGAGTTCCAAGTGTCAATGGGAAGTTGACCACGATAAAAAAAAAATAATAAAAGTCCCGAGAACTAGCCTCATAACAACTTATTACCATTTCTTCTTTGAGGAAAGCTTTAGAAAGAAAACACGCTGGTTCTGTTTATGTCCATGTTCTTCTTACCTTATGGAAAAAGTAAGCAGAAGTAAGAGCTTCAAGTATGAGTCCTCTCTAAAAATCTCACATGCAAAGAGAATTCTACAGTTTGACCTACTGCTCCCCACAACATGCAAGGAGACTTTGCTTTTTATTTCTAACTCAGATTTTATTTCCCCAATGATCCTACTACTACAATTATAATATAATGTTAATCATTTTCCTGCTTCATAAATATTTTTACCACCATCAGTCCTAACAGAGCAGATTCCAGTACATTCTCATTTACTTGGAACTATTTATTTTGAGTTGCTCCACACAGACTGTTTAAAAAGTTTCTTGACTTTCAACTTAGCATTAACTTGATAAGCCAAAAAAAAAAAAAAGATATTTGCCCTTTTAAATTGACTATGAATGTTGGTTTTAACATCCTCAGTTCTCATTGCAACTATTTTCTCCACAAAGCTCACAGTCTTATTTGTTTGGACACATTTCTTCAGTTGTTGCAATAATATAATTCAGTTATAATTCACTAGCAGTAAATGGCTTTTATTATTTGCCTATTCAGAAAACTGGTTACAGATTCTTTTTTTTTTTTAATGTAAAGAAATTCTTCCATAATGAGATGCTTCACTTTAAATGTTCTAATTTTTCTTCTTCTTGTGAGCTGGGAATACTGTGTTGAATCCTTATTTTGATATTTTAGATGCACATTTTATTTTTTTAAGACTACTACAGTGTCATTGCAAAATATAGTGAGTTGTGTGCTCTCTGATAGAACAGAATAACTATCATTCAACTGTACTTGAAAGCAGAACATTCAAAGTACACATTTTTCTTGTTATCACATGATAAGTATGTATAAGTAATAAACAAAAACCAGAGTAGAGTGATAAATATGACACTCAAAATGCTGTGCAGTTATAACTGCTTCACTGCAATTTATAGTGTGCTAGCAAGGAAAACTGACAATGGAGTCTCTGTTATAACCATTAAACTCTGCTGCTGTAATAGGAAAGCAGTCACAGATGAACATCAGTGAATGAACATGGTTGTGTTCCAATTAAATTTTATTCATGGACAAAATTTGAGTTCCATATACTTTTCATAGCACATGAAATATTATTGCTTTAATTTTTAAATCGCTACTAATATTAAACTATTCAGTTCAGTTCAGCTCCGTTCTGTCGCTCAGTTGTGTCCGACTCTGCAACCCCATGAATTGCAGCACGCCAGGCCTCCCTGTCCATCATCAACTCTCAGAGTTCACTCAAACTCATGTCTATTGAGTTGGTGATGCCCTCCAGCCATCTCATACTCTGTCATCTCCTTCTCCTCTTGCCCCCAACCCCTCCCAGTATCAGCTCATTACTATACAAAACCAGGTACTGTGCCACATTTGCCTGGCAGAAAACTGTCAATCCCTATCATTAACTAATAGTAATGAAATTTAAAAATGATTACTCCTTGAAAGGAAAGTTATGATCAACCCAGATAGCATAATTAAAGCAGAGACATTACTTTGCCAACAAAGGTCCGTCTAGTCAAGGCTATGGTTTTTCCAGTAGTCATGTATGGATGTGAGAGTTGGACTGTGAAGAAAGCTGAGTGCCAAAGAATTGATGCTTTTGAACTGTGATGTTGGAGAAGACTCTTGAGAGTCCCTTGGACTGCAGGAGATCCAACCAGTCCATCCTAAAGGAGATCAGTCCTGGGTGTTCATTGGACGGACTGATGTTGAAGCTGAAACTCCAATACTTTGGCTCCCTCATCCGAAGAGCTGACTCATTTGAAAAGTCCCTGATGCTGGGAAAGATTGAGGGCAGGAAGAGAAGGGGACAACAGAGAATGAGATGGTTGGATGGCATCACCGACTCAATGGACATGGATATGGATAAACTCTGGGAGTTGGCGATGGAAGGGATACCTGGCTTCCTGCAGTTCATGGGGTCCCAAAGAGTCGGACACAACTGAGCAACTGAATTGAACTGAATATTGTTTTGCTTACAAAGGAGTGAAGAATAAGAGATAGAGGCCTTCTTGATCAGTAAAGCTCTTAAAATTACACATTGAAGCTCTTAAGAAAAGACGTCAAGAAACAGAGGCTAAGGTACAAATTTCAGAAATTTTACTTCTAAAATAGTCTATATAAATTACATGTAGTTGTATAGATATTCCAATTTTATTAAGACATATTGATATATAATGTTGTACAGGTTTAAGGAGGGAGGGTTTCCCTCACAGCTCCGTTGGTAAAGAATCTGTCTGCAATGTAGGAGACTCAGGTTTGATTCCTGGGTTGGGAAGATCCCCTGGAAAAGGAAATGGCAACCTACTCCAGTACACTTGCCTGGAGAATCTCATGGACAGAAGAGCCTGGCAGGCTACTGTTCATGGGGTCGCAAGAGTCAGACATGACTTAGTGACTAACCCACAACCATCACAGGTTTAAGGTATACACCATAATGATTTGATACATATATCTACTGTGAAGTGATCATCACAATAATGTTAACACATCCTTCAACTCACATTAAAATTTTTTTTTTTTTTTAATGTGCTAAGAACTGCAAGGAGATCCAACAAGTCCATTCTGAAGGAGATCAGCCCTGGGATTTCTTTGGAAGGAATTGATGCTAAAGCTGAAAGTCCAGTACTTTGGCCACCTCATGCGAAGAGTTGACTCATTGGAAAAGACTCTGATGCTGGGAGGGATTGGGGGCAGGAGGAGAAGGGGACGACCGAGGATGAGATGGCTGAATGGCATCATGGACTCGATGGACGTGAGTCTGAGTGAACTCCGGGAGATGGTGATGAACAGGGAGGTCTGGCGTGCTATGATTCATGGGGTCACAAAGAGTTGGACACAACTGAGCGACTGAACTGAACTGAACTGAAGAACATGTAAGATCTACTTTTTAGGTAGCTTTCAGGTATATAATACAGTATCATTAACTATGGCCACCATGCTACATATTAGAGCCCCAAAACTTTACTCATCCTATAACTAAAAATGTGTACCCTTTGACTAATATCTATTTCCTTCAACCCTTAGGTCCTGGTAACCACAACTATATTGTATTTTTCCAGGAGTTTTTGTTTTGTTTTGTTTTGAGTTTTAACATCTAAGAAATATCATACACTATATGCCTTTCTGACTTATTTCACTCTCCAGGTCCACCCATGCAAATAGCAGGGTTTCATTCTTTTATGGCTGAATGACAGATATCCTGCCATGTGTGTGATAGTATATATTTTCTTTGAACATTCGCCTGTCAGTGGACACTCAGACTGTTCCCACATAGTTGGATATAGTGGATAATGTCACAGTGAACCTGAAGGTGCAGATATTCCCTCAAAGAAGTGATTTTATTCCTTTAGAATATATATCCAGAAGAGAAATTGCTGGACCATATGGTATTTTATTTTTAGTGTTTTGAGGAACCTCCATACTATAGTTCACAGTGGCCACACCAATTTACCCTCTCAGCCAGAGTGTAACAGAGTTCTGTTTTCTCCACATCTTCACCAACACTTGCTATATCTCCTATTATATATATAACTATATGCAGTAATATATATAGTTTTATATATATATATATAAAATATCCATTCTAATGGAGGTGACATTTCATATAGCTGTTTTCCATTTACATGCTTGATTTGGAAAAATGCCCATTCAGACTATTGGCCTATTTTTAAATTATCTTTTCTTTGATATTGAGCTACATGATTTGCTTATATATTTTTAGATATTAACTCCTGTGAAATATGGTTTGCAAACATTTTCTTCCATTCTATAGGCTGCCTATTCATTTTATCATTTCCTTTGACATTTAGAGGCTTTTTAATTTGATGTACAGTAACATAAAAGGAGAAAATACCTAGGAATAAATGTAATCATGGATGAGAAAGATTTGTACACTGAAAGCTACCAGACACTGATGAAATAAACTATAGAAGATACAAATAAATGGAAACATATCTCATGTTCACAGATTGGAAGGTTATTGTTAAAAATGTACATGCTATCCAAAGCCATTAATAGATTCAATGCCATCCCTATAAAAATTCCAATGGAATTTTTATAGGAATATAAACACTATCCTAAAATTTATATGGAACCACAGAAGACCCAGATGGTCAAAGTAATGCTAGAGACAATTTTTAACATTATTTGTGTGTGGTGAGAACATTAAAAACACATTCTTTAGGTAACTGTCAAGTATATAAAACCCAAGCTTCTCCATCCATGGGATTTTCCAGGCAAGAGTGCTAGAGTGGATTGCCATTTCCTTCTCCAGGGGATCTTCCAAACCCAGGAATCGAACCTGGGTCTCCCACATTGCAGGCAGATGCTTTACCATCTGAGCCACCAGGGAAGATTGTATAGCACCAACATAAAAAGACACTGACCAATGGAACAGAATAGAAAGCCCAGAAATTAACCCACCACATATACAGCTAGTTAATACTTGACAAGGGAGACAAGAATATACAATAGGGCAAAGATAGTCTTTTCAAAATGGCAGGCATCATTCATAAAAAGATACAGTAAGAGTGAAACAGAAGGAACTAATAAATACTAATTAGTGAATAAAAAACACTTCCCAAAATCCAAACGCAAAGGTTCTCACTAATAAGACAATATTTCAACATTAATTACTTTTAATTATTTAAATAATAACTTAAAGATATGACAGGATACTGAAAGTCAGAAATTCAAAACTTAGAATAGAAATATACAAAGTTGTGAAGTCAGAGTAGATGGCACTCAGAAAAAAAATTAATCAGAAAACAATTACCTCTAGGAAGAGAACAACATCAAAATATAACCAGGGGATCATTTTTAGTGAAGTATACAGAAATATTTTAGTGCTAGAAATGTCAATTTTGGTGATGATTATAGGAGCACATACAATTGTCAAAACTTTTTCAAGTACATACTTAATTGAGTGAATTTTATTACTGCCAAAAGCTGACTAAATCACTAAATAAAATACCTTTAATAACTTGGTCAAGAGAAAATTTAGAATCCAGCAATGATGTGAAAGTCAAAAGAAAAAAAAAGTCTTTTTAATAAATGGTACTGGGAAAACTGAATATTAATATGCAAAAGCATGAAATTTAACTCTTATCCTACACAACTCAAAATTAAATCAGAATGGATTAAAGGCTAAATATAAGTCCTAAACCATAAAACTCATAGAAGAAAACTGAAAACACTCCATGATATCATCTCGGCAACAACTTTTCAGATAGGACAACAAAAACATAAGAAACAAAAGCAAAAATTGAAAATGGTAATTTAAACTACAAGATCTAGAAAAAATACTTCCACATAATTTGTGCTGGGGTCTAGCCCCGGTGGATCCAGGGAATTCAAAGCAGGGATGGAGTCAGTGATTAAAGAGAGATTAATTAGAAATTTAAAGAGAGATTAGGGAAGAATAAGTAGTGAAAAAATAGAGGAGAAAAGAGACTGATATTCCTTGGTTTACACAGAAAGCTAATAAAGTCTCAAGACAAGAAACTTGCACTGTCTACGTTAGGCCACAGGCGCCCGCTTGAATAGCAGAGGGTGCCCCTTGGGCTCCCTCTTGTGTGGATCTTAGAAGCCAGGGCAAATAAGTAGACACTGAAAGCCTCTGTGTTCCAAGGGATCAGCCTGAAAAAGAGAGGAAGGGAGAGGGAGAAAGAGAGAGAAAGAGTCGACACGGGGGAGGCCAAGCTTGTGCAAAAACCCCATAACTTTATTTTCAAAAGGTGCTTATATACTCTACGTTTTACGTAATGGAAGGTACAGAGTCATGCAGGGGCAGCAGTCCTGACCCTTATCGATATCAGGCTCTCTTTCTGCATATCTTTCCGTATACAAAAGGTCTCAGGGGATTTACATTATCTTCCCTGGTGGCTTAGAGGTTAAAGCGTCTGCCTCCAATGCGGGAGACCCGGGTTCGATCCCTGGGTCGGGAAGATCCCCTGGAGAAGGAAATGGCAACCCACTCCAGTATTCTGCCTGGAGAATCCCATGGACAGAGAAGCCTAGTAGGTTACAGTCCACGGGGTCGCAAAGAGTCGGACACGACTGAGTGACTTCACCTTCACCTTCTGGCCAAGAGGCCTGTTAACACTTTATGGCTCTCTTCCTTAATGAATGTTAATCTCATTTTCCCTGAAGTGTTCTTCTTTAATCTGCATCACCCTCAAAGCACTAAATAAAGTTACATCCCTGTAGAACAAAGGTGCAGTGGGTTATAACAAAGAAGGTACTTAACTCAAAGATCTATGTTGCTACTTGTTTTTTCTATATACCAACTATATCAACAAATAAAAGATATGAAAATGGCAGCAAGTATTGGCTCAACAAATGAAACGCTTAATCAGTCCTATTCAAATGATTTTGACTTCTCGGAAGCCCCTGCATTCCTAGGATGTTTTAAGCTTCCTGTACCTCTCGGGAGACTGCAAACAATCACATGCACAGCTCTAAGAGTCCAGCAGGCAGGCTAGAAAGCCATCAGAGTGGTCTTGGATTGAAATGCTATTATGCCCAGAAGATTCATTATCTAAAAGCTCTAAATTAACTTTTTCCAGAAAAAGGTGGTGGGGGGACAGCCCCCTGTTAATGTCAGTAGAGTAGGTGGTAGGTGGAAAGCATAACACAGTAAAGCAGACAGACTCTGGTTTTGGGGGTAGATGGTCGAGAAAATCCAGGGGGGACCCCTGAGGCCTGATTTCGCCTTTGCTTTTTGTCAGGCCCCTTTCCTCATGACCTTTCCTCATGGGCAGGATTCCCCATGCTGGCTCCAGGCAAATTTGTTATTATATCTGATTTCCAAATGATCAATATAAAACAGAGGGCACCCATATTACTATTATTATTTTTAACTTTATTTTACTTTACAATACTGTATTGGTTTTGCCATACATCAACATGAATCCGCCACGGGTGTACATGAGTTCCCAATCCTGAATCCCCCTCCCACCTCCCTCTCCATACCATTTCACTGGGTCATCCCAGTGCACCAGCCCCAAGTATCCTGTATGCTGCATTGAACCTGTATTACTATTCTATTTTTGCAGTTTAGAAAATTTAAAAATCTTAACTGCTCCATGAATATATCACTGATAAGTAGAAGATTATATAAAAATGATATTCAGCTAACTATATTCAATTTTTTAGGTGTTAGTATTGCCTCTAGTGGAAAAAATAATATATATATGAAAGGTGAGGTGAAAGGTGAAGTCACTCAGTCGTGTCCGACTCTTTGCGACCCCATGGACTGTAACCTATTAGGCTTCTCTGTCCATGGGATTCTCCAGACAAGAATACTGGAGTGGATTGCCATTTCCTTCTCCAAGGGATCTTCCCGACCCAGGGATCGAACCCGGGTCTCCCACATTGGAGGCAGATGCTTTAACTTCTGAGCCACCAGGGAAGCCCTCTATAAATTACATAATTACTTGCATCTATCTATATATAAATCTCAGTGCTAAAATATATTTTAACATGATATGGAAATAACATTTATTATAAATTAATATATTTACATATTATATAATATATATACGGAGAAGGCAATGGCAAGCCACTCCAGTACTCTTGCCTGGAAAATCCCATGGATGGAGGAGCCTGGTAGGCTGCAGTCCATGGGGTCGCTAGGAGTCGGACGCGACTTAGCGACTTCACTTTCACTTTTCGCTTTCACACAATGGAGAAGGAAATGGCAACCCACTCCAGTGTTCTTGCCTGGAGAATCCCAGGGACGGGGGAGCCTGTTTGGCTGCTGTCTATGGGGTCACACAGAGTCGGACACGACTGAAGTGACTCAGCAGCAGCAGCAGCATAATATATATATTTTAGCACTGAGATTTACCTATCACAACATAAAAAAGCAAACAAATTCTGCTAGGAGTTCCTGCAATAAAGGTAACCATAAAGAAGGCATTATGAGTAGTTTTGCCCTTCTACTCTACCATGGAGATATAATAAATGTATAGAAAGATGACACACAACAACTTTATTAACTTTAATCAAATTACTTTCTGTTTTTGCTGACCCACTATTCTTTCCAGTTCTCAAATTAATATACACCTTCATTTTATTCTTGCTCTCCTTAAAATTATTCTTTTCCCACAATATACAAGTTCCCTGACCTAAGGAGAAATATCAATAACCTCAGATATGCAGATGACACCACCCTTATGGCAGAAAGTGAAGAGGAACTAGAAAGCCTCTTGAAGAAAGTGAAAGAGGAGAGTGAAAAAGTTGGCTTAAAGCTCAACATTCAGAAAATGAAGATCATGGCATCCATTCCCATCACTTAATGAGAAATAGATGGGGAAACAGTGGAAACAGTGTCAGACTTTATTTTTCTAGGCTCCAAAATCACTGCAGATGGTGACTGCAACCATGAAATTAGAAGACACTTACTCCTTGGAAGAAAAGTTATGACCAACCTAGATAGTATATTCAAAAGCAGAGACATTACTTTGCCGAGTAAGGTCCATCTAGTCAAGGCTATGGTTTTTCCAGTAGTCGTGTATGGATGTGAGAGTTGGACTGTGAAGAAAGCTGAGCACCGAAGAACTGATGCTTTTGAACTGTGGTGTTGGAGAAGACTCATGAGAGTCCCTTGGACTGCAAGGAGATCCAACCAGTCCATTCTGAAGGAGATCAGCCCTGGGATTTCTTTGGAAGGAATGATGCTAAAGCTGAAACTCCAGTACTTTGGCCACCTCACGCGAAGAGTTTACTCACTGGAAAAGACTCTGATGCTGGGAGGGATTGGGGGCAGGAGGAGAAGGGGACGACAGAGGATGAGATGGCTGGATGGCATCACTGACTCGATGGTCGTGAGTCTGGGTGAACTCCGAGAGTTGGTGATGGACAGAGAGGCCTGGTGTGCTGCGATTCATGAGGTCGCAAAGAGTCAGACACGACTGCGTGACTGAACTGAACTGAACTGACCTAAGGAAGCTCTGATATGTGCTCTAATAAAGCACTAATCTCACAGCTGATGTCATGTCAGCATGACAGTTCTCAAAGCCATTATCTTCTCAGCTATGATTGAGAAAAGGTATTAAGGTATTTTGGGGTCTTGACTAATAGGAAAAATAGAGGAAAAGAGTACTAGTATACATTATGCATTCCAAGCCTATTTTCTAACCAAACCATGAATGCATATTTAGCAATTGATATCATATCTTAGTATGTACTGCCACCCAAATATATCAAAATTCCACCCACTGAAAGTCTTAAGCTGCATATAGTTTGGTTTTGGAAGGCTGAAATACTGCTCCAAAAATTTTCTGTAAATTTGTCAAACTATAAATTGAATACAAACCACCTAATGTTAAAATTTTCCATTCTATTGTTTTCCTCTATTTCTTTGCATTGATCACTGAGGAAGGCTTTCTTATCTCTCCTTGCTATTCTTTGGAACTCTGCATTCAAGTGGGTATCTTTCCTTTTCTCTTTTCTTTTCCCTTTCCTTCTTTTCACAGCTATTTGTAAGGCCTCCTCAGACAGCCATTTTGCTTTTTAACATTTCTTTTTCTTGGGGATGGTCTTGAATCCTGTCTCCTGTACAATGTCACGAACCTCCATTTGTTTTTGCTTTGGTTCCATCCCTTCATTCTTTTTGGAGTTATTTCTCCACTGATCTCCAGGAGCATATTTGGCACCTACAGACCAGGGGAGTTCATCTTTCAGTGTTCTATATTTTTGCCTTTTCATATTGTTCGTGGGATTCAGAAGGCAAGAATACTGAAGTGATTTGCCTTTCCCTTCTCCAGTGGACCACTTTCTGTCAGACCTCTCCAACATGACCCGTCCATCTTGGGTGGCCTCATTCTGGCATGTGAAGTCAATGGTCCTTAGGAAGCATCACTACAAACAAAGCTAGTGGAGGTGATGGAATTCTAGCTGAGCTATTTCAAATCCTAAAAGAAGATGCTATGAAAGTGTTGCACTCAATATGCCAGCAAATTTGGAAAAGTCAGCAGTGACCACAGGACTGTAAAAGGTCAGTTTTCATTCCAATCCCAAAGAAGTGCAATGCCAAAGAATGTTCAAACTACCACACAATTGCACTCATATCACACACTAGTAAAGTAGTGCTCAAAATTCTCCAAGCCAAGCTTCAGCAATATGTGAACCGTGAACTCCCTGATGTTCAAGCTGGTTTTACAAACAGCAGAGGAACCAGAGATAAAAAGGCCAACATCTGCTGGATCATTGAAAAAGCAAGAGAGTTCCAGAAAAACACCTATTGACATCTTTATTGACTATGCCAAAGCCTTTGACTGTGTGGATCACAATAAACTGTGGAAAATTCTGAAAGAGATGGGAATACCAGACCACCTAACCTGCCTCTCGAGAAATCTGTATGCAGGTCAGGAAGCAACAGTTAGAATTGCACATGGAACAACAGACTGGTCCCAAATAGGAAAAGGAGTACGTCAAGGCTGTATATTGTCACCCTGCTTATTTAACTTATATGCAGAGTACATCATGAGAAATGCTGGGCTGGAAGAAGTACAGGCTGGAATCAAGATTTCCAGGAGACATATCTATAACCTCAGATATGCAGATGGTAACACCCTTATGGCAGAAAGTGAAGAAGAACTAAAGAGCCTCTTGATGAATGTGAAAGAGGGAAGTGAAAAATTTTGCTTAAAGTTCAACATTCTGAAAACTAAGATCATGGCATCTGGTCCCATCACTTCATGGCAAATAGGTGGGGAAACAGTGGATACAGTAGCTGACTTTATTTTTCTGGGCTCCAAAATCACTGCAGATGGTGACTGCAGCCATGAAATTAAAAGATGCTTACTCCTTTGAATAAAAGCTATGACCAACCTAGACAGCATATTGAAAAGCAGAGACATTACTTTGTCAACAAATGTCCATCTAGTAAAACCTTTGGTTTTTCCATTGGTCAGGTATGGATGTGAGAGTTGGACTATAAGGAAAGCTGAGCACCAAAGAATTGATGCTTTTGAACTGTGGTGTTGGAGAAGACTCTTGAGAGTCCCTTGGATTGCAAGGATATCCAACCAGTCCATCCTAAAGGAAGTCAGTCCTGAATATTCATTGGAAGGACTGATGCTGAAGCTGAAACTCCAATACTTTGGCCACCTGATGCGAAGAGCTGATTCATTTGAACAGACCCTCATGCTGAGAAAGATTGAGGGCAGGAGGAGAAGGGGATGACAGAGGATGAGATGGTTGGATGGTATCACCGACTCAATGGACATGGGTTTGGGTGAACTCCAGGAATTGGTGTTGGACAGGGAGGCCTGGCGTGCTGTGGTTTGTGGAGTTGCAGAGTTGGACACTACTGAGTGACTGAACTGGAACTGGAATGTTAACATTCCTTGTGAGAATGTTTGTGACAAGGATCTTTCCAGACTTGCGGAAATCACTCCTTCTGCTCTTTCCCAGACTTCCTATACAATGGCCTCAATTTAATAGCCTAACCCAGGGGAAAGAGAATATTACTGCTACTGCTAAGTCGCATTAGCTGTGTCCGACTCTGTGTGACCCCATAGACGGCAGCCCAACAGGCTCCTCTTTCCCTGGGATTCTCCAGGCAAGAATATTGGAGTGGGTTGCCATTTCCTTCTCCAATGCATGAAAGTGAAAATTCAAAGTTAAGTTACTCAGTCATGTCCGACTCTTAGGGACCCCGTGGATGGAAGCCCAACAGGCTCCTCCATCCATGGGATTCTCGAGGCAAGAGTACTGGAGTGGGTTGCCATTGTCTTCTCCGACCAATGGGACTAAACATCTACTTTCATGAGATATAGCATTAGTGTTATCTCAATCACAGGGTATAGCTTTTTATCATCTTCAAACATGCTAATAATATAGGTTACAGCTGAAATGACTCTCTGCCATGGTAAATATTCCTTTTCTTCTTTGAGATACTTGGTCAAGTTCAGAGCCTTCTTATAATTTAGAAGGTGAGCTTGTGCCAAGGCAAAAGCATCTTACTAGATTGACTCTAAACCAGGGGCATTCAAAAACCCATGGAAGAAGGCATACAGTAGTTTCTCGATGTATATAACACTCTTTTTGTGAATTTTTAACTTGCCCATTGATTTCGGAGATTCTAGTGGTGGGTTGTTTGTTTTGCTTTTTCTGGATGCTAAGTATATGAAAGATTACTCTTTAACAATCAGTCAAATGGGCAACAAGGCTAGATTTGTGAGGAATTAATTATTTCATGGAGACTGATTTTTCTTCTGACACTGACCTAACTGGCATAAGCAGCTGTCATAGGAAGTAAAAAAGGGGTGTGTTGATAAGGTTTGGCATATTTTCATGTAGGTAATTGTTTAGATCAAAGAATAAATTGTCTTTTTAACAACCAGCTGCTATTTCTTTGCCAGCCCACTTTTGACATATTTTATACCTCTACATTGATTGCAAATGTTTAAACCACAAAATTTTTCCTGTTTCTAGTACAATTTCCAAAATTTAAAAGACTCTATTTTAACAATAGTCAGACTCAAATATAAATGAGATATCTTCCATACACAACCTCTTTCCAAATGTGTTTTTCATTCAAGTTACCACCTCTACTTTCAGGATGTGCTATCAAATGTCAAATTCTCCCAGGAGAAATATGTGTATGTTTGTGTGTGTGTTTTGTAGGGAGATCAAAGACATTTTATATTTTGAAGATACACACATGCTATCTGAGAACACAGAAACCAACACCATAAAATATTGACAATAAAGTTACTATAAACTAAGATAAGAGAAAGACGAGGAGGAGGGAATCTGGCTACTTTCTTCCTCAGTTAACTTGCACTCATGCTACATTTCCTCAACTCAAAGGCCAAAACTAGCCACAATTTTTCGTAGCATACATTTTTATCTGTGTTAAAATAGGGAACTGATTGACTGACTATATGCTCTTATTTTAAAACTGGAATAATATGAGTTCTTGTTTGAAATTTTAAGGGAACTGCAAAGACAAAACTTAATTATTATCCTCAAATATATGAGCCTAGTAGTATGCTAGGCAAGTGTTAAACAATTTATATTTCCTCTTTTATGATAAATCTTCAGTTCAGTTCAGTCGCTCAGTTGGGTCCGACTCTTTTGCGACCCCATGAATCGCAGCACGCCAGGCCTCCCTGTTCATCACCATCTCCCGGAGTTCACTCAGACTCACATCCATTGAGTCCGTGATGCCATACAGCCATCTCATCCTCGGTTGTTCCCTTCTCCTCCTGCCCCCAATCCCTCCCAGCATCAGAGTCTTTTCCAATGAGTCAACTCTTCGCATGAGGTGGCCAAAATACTGGGGTTTCAGCTTTAGCATCATTCCTTCCAAAGAAATCCCAGGGTTGATCTCCTTCAGAATGGACTGGTTGGATCTCCTTGCAGTCCAAGGGACTCTCAAGAGTCTTCTCCAACACCACAGTTCAAAAGCATCAATTCTTCNCAGCTTTAGCATCATTCCTTCCAAAGAAATCCCAGGGTTGATCTCCTTCAGAATGGACTGGTTGGATCTCCTTGCAGTCCAAGGGACTCTCAAGAGTCTTCTCCAACACCACAGTTCAAAAGCATCAATTCTTCGGTGCTCAGCCTTCTTCACAGTCCACTCTCACATGCATACATGACCACAGGAAAAACCGTAACCTTGACTAGACGGACCTTAGTCGGCAAAGTAATGTCTCTGCTTTTGAATATGCTATCTAGGTTGGTCATAACTTTTCTTCCAAGGAGTAAGCATCTTCTAATTTCATGGCTGCAGTCACCATCAGCAGTGATTTTGGAGCCCAGAAAAATAAAGTCTGACACTGTTTCCACTGTTTCCCCATCTATTTCCCAGGAAGTGTTGGGACCGGATGCCATGATCTTCATTTTCTGAATGTTGAGCTTTAAGCCAACTTTTTCACTCTCCACTTTCACTTTCATCAAGAGGCTTTTAGTTCCTCTTCACTTTCTGCCATAAGGGTGGTGTCATCTGCATATTTGAGGTTATTGATATTTCTCCTGGCAATCTTGATTCCAGCTTGTGCTTCTTCCAGTCCAGCCTTTCTCATGATGTACTCTGCATAGAAGTGAAATAAGCAGGGTGACAATATACAGCTTGACGTACTCCTTTTCCTATTTGGAACCAGTCTGTTGTTCCACGTCCAGTTCTAACTGTTGCTTCCTGACCTGCATACAGATTTCTCAAGAGGCAGGTTAGGTGGTCTGGTATTCTCATTTCTTTCAGAATTGTCCACAGTTTATTGTGATCCACACAATCAAAGGCTTTGGCATAGTCAATAAAGCAGAAATAGATGTTTTTCTGGAACTCTCTTGCTTTTTCCATGATCCAGCGGATGTTGGCAATTTGATCTCTGGTTCCTCTGTCTTTTCTAAAACCAGCTTGACCTTAATGTCACAATTACTGTATACTAGGAAACCAGGTTAGAGACATTAACCGTTTTGTCAAGGTCATGGAGTTTTACAACTGAAAAGCCAGAATTAACCTCTGTTTGCTCTATCCTAAAATTCCTAATATGATGAAAACCAGAAATAAAGCATTCTTGCAGAAGAATCCTGTTTGATCAGCTTATCCATGGTAGGAAAACTAAATTTTGTTGGGTTCAGTGCAGTTGACTTGGAATACATTTTGAGTTTGTCTCTGGGTTCTGTAATCAAGTTTTTAGCCTTACATTCACTATTTTATACCAAGTGACCTTGAAAATGCTATTTACTTTTCAAATAAAATCAGAAGCTAAGTGAAGTTAAACACAACTGGTTATACTGGAAGTTAAAATTCAACAGGATTTTATGTTCAGTACAATACTCTTTACTCTTTTTCAGTTGCTTAAACAGAAATGAGTATAATACTGTTTTGTAATATCTGCTATCTTTTCCTCTTGGAAGCAAAACACTTAAGAGGAAAAAAAACCCATTTTAAAAAAAAGTATTATTTGGCTCTTCTGGGTCTCAGTTGCAGCATGTGGAATCTAGTTCTCTGACTAGAAAATGAACCTGGGTCCGTGTATTGGGAGTATGGAGTCTTAGCCAGTGGACCACCAGGGAAGTAAAAAAAACAGGACTCATTTTATAATGGCTATGGAAAGTCATCTTCTTGGGCTAGAAGTTGGGAGATAGACATTGGATGAAAGGTATTATTAGCAGAAGAGAATTGAAAATATGGGTAGGGGCCCTAACATAAAAGGATGCTAAGTTCTAAACTAAGGTGACAGTCAGTATGGCAAGGGTGAAATTAACCAAGTGATAACAAGAATTTATAGTAAATAAGATTTATAGGACTTAGTTTCACATTAAGCTTAGTAGATAAAAGAAACTGAGGAATAAAAATAATTTTCTATGAAACTAGTTTGTAGAAACAAAAGTTGCTTATAGATCCAAAACAATCCTTATGAATAAAATGGTAAATGAAGATATGCAAGTGACATGTAGGTACATTAAAAAATAATGCCTTAATATTTTAGAAAAGGCATCAAAATTCTGTAGAGATATTTGCTGTAATGCATCCATCAGCAAAATTTCTAAGATAGGAACTAAAATGTAAGCGTTTTGTATGTGCTTAATTTCTGTGTCAGCTACTGCATAAAGGACTGTTTGATCATTACAATTAATGAACTTTATTTCTATTTTAACTTTGTTCATGCTATTTACATTACGTTTGCCTGATGGAGAGATCTTACGGGGGAATTTTCTTGGAGTATTTTTCTTTTAATGCCAAAGCACCTTGTTTAGGGTCATGCTTATTTTAGATTATTAAACACATTTGAGTAAACCACAGGCCTCGGTTTCCCAGGTGGCACTAGGAATGAACCTGCCTGCCAGTGCAGGAGACATAAGAGAAGCCGGTTCAATTCCTGGATTGGGAAGATCCCCCAGAAGAGGGCATGGCAACCCACTCCAGTATTCTTGCCTAGAGAATCCCAAGGTTAGAGGAGCATGGCAGGCTAGAGTCCACAGTGTTGCAGAGTCAGACACAACTGACGTAACTTACCATGCACATACACAAACCACTTACCTATTATCCCCACAAGAGATTCAATAAAAGCTTTATATTCTGATTGCCATATTTTAAGATAATAGTTTTAAAATATTACACTCCTGCTAAACATTTTTAAGTAGCCTTTCATTTATCTCCAGATAAATATAAACACTTTAGTTGGCATACATCCATCACACTGAACTATAATTACTACAAGATGTAATTTTACTCTTAAGGCTTTTGCACAAGTATCTTTCCATACCATTAATTTACATATTCCCTTCCTTTAGAATCTGGTTAAGACACTTCCTCCCTGAGTAATGCCTCTTACAAGTGTGCACACAAACACCCCAGTCTGAATCAGCATCTGTCTTCTGTGCATTGTTTCCTACCATAACCAAACACCATAATCACTATTGTCTATTATCATAAGAGGACAATAAGTTTCTGTGCTTATTTTATGCCATAATCCCTGCCATGAAAAATTCAGTCAGTAAATATTAATCCATTTCATACAAATTAAAAAATCTTCAGATTCTATGATGAGCAATTCTGTAGATTTTGAGTCTTCCCATACACTTCCACAGAACAAACAGAGCAACTGGGATAACACGTTAAAAAAAAAAAAAAAAAAAAAAAAAAAAAA
>SJYT01029381.1:134420-280279 GCA_006410635.1 Cephalophus harveyi | reverse complement strand
CAGCAGACACAGAAGAAAAAAAACTTCAACTACAAGACCACAAAAAAAATAAAAAAAAAAAAAAAAAAAAAAAAAAAAAAAAAAAAAAAAAAAAAAAAAAACTTAAATACAACATATAAAACAAACTTAAAGGATAAGATTTCCACTTATATTAGAGCCAAGACTGTAATAGATGAGGAAGAAATCCAAACACACACAAAACCTGTATGGTAGTAGCAACAGTAAGAGAAGAAACAGAAAACACAAAGAAACTTCCACAGGCCTTGAGAGTTGTAAAACATCCTGTCAACTGGAAAACAAGTGGCCAGTCTGAATTCTGCAGAAAAATGGGAGTGTGATGTGTGTGTGAGCTCCAGTTAAGTTATAGCTACAAAGTGAAGTCGCTCAGTCGTGTCCGACTCTTGGCGACCCCATGGACTGCAGCCCACCAGGCTCCTCCATCCATGGGATTTTCCAGGCAAGAGTACTGGAGTGGGGTGCCATTGCCTTCTCCATACAGCTACAAAAGAAGCTTTAAATGATGTGGCAGTACAGGGGTTATCTGGGATACACAAATTCATGGAAACAGCCAATGAAATCATCTCTTAGACAAAGCTTGAGCCTGAGGACAAACTTCTGGATGGAAATTCACAAAAAGAAGGCCTAAAAAATGAGAGAACTGCAAAGAAGTTTGAACTAAAAGAAAGTGAAGACAGCAGGCAGATTTCAGTAATTATGAGGTAATTTTGGAGTCACTCTGATGTATGTTCTTCTTTCTTATTACAATGCGAGAAAATAGCTTTTCTTAAACATAAGAATAGTTTAAAAAGATCTGAATCTTATTTAAAGTTACTGCCTGAAAAATAAATAGGATAAAGTCCCACAGAAAATAAAGTGTAAGAGATATTCCCGCAAAGCCAAAGAGAATGATAAACTAATTTCCCCCTTGCTGTAATTTTATTGTGTATTTAATCCAGGGTTTTCTTTTGTAAAGATGTGTGGGAACTCTAATCCTCTCAATATCCCTCTTCTCTTCTCCTTTTCCTTCCAGTTTTATAGATATGACTTACATATAACACTGTATAAGTTTACAGTGTACAGTCTCCAACTTGCAGACTTAGCCTGTAAGATCTTGGGACTTGTCAACCTTCAAAAATGAGCCAATTTTTTATACTAAATCTCCATATGTATTTATATTCATAAATGCATGTTTGTATAAATATTTTGATACATCTATATATTCACACAGGCCCCCACCTATGGGTTCCTTTTCTCTGGAGAACTCTAATACATATA
Organism: Cephalophus harveyi; assembly: GCA_006410635.1. Classification (NCBI taxonomy): domain Eukaryota; kingdom Metazoa; phylum Chordata; class Mammalia; order Artiodactyla; family Bovidae; genus Cephalophus; species Cephalophus harveyi. Next base: position 279,004 of record SJYT01029381.1, on the reverse strand, counting down.
GCATAACCTTTAACAACAACTTGTAGCTAGTAATATTTCATTCTGAGTGAATCTTCATAAACGTAGATATGTAAAATTTCGCCACTCTGCTGATATATTCAAATAATTCTTTACATATTTTAAAATATTTGTTTTTCCCTGACAAAGAACCCTGACAAAATATATGAAGTAGACTGTGAGAGAAGACAAAAAGGCAACATATATAGGCAGTGTGAATTTGGGGCCAATTAGAGAAGATAATTTTCACTGCCAGAGACCAGTTGATCAAAGGTCTATAATTAGATGAGAATAAAAGAGAAATTATTCTATGCAAATTTAATGCTAAAGCATTTACATAAAATAATCATTATTATCATCATCATTCTTATGTCTCAAATACTCTGGATACTTAACACAACAGAGAATTACATGTGGTCATTCAGCATAATGCTCGTGCCCCAAAGTAGACCCACCAATTCAGAATGGAAGAGGATTTATAAACACTGAAAGCAACACAACCAAAAAGAAAGTCAACTGTAAAACACTCATTGGCTCTGTTCTCAGTTTCGCTCTTCCTCTTTTTTATCTTTTTTAATTTTTTTGTTCTTTTTTCTTATATAATGTATTTGTTTATTTCAGATTTATCACTCTTTTTTACATTTTTATTTCTCTACAAACCCTTGTGTTGAGGGCTGACTTTCAATAGATCACAGCGAGGGAGCTGCTCTGCTATGTATGAAACCTTGACCCAGAAGCAGGTCATCTACTAACGTTCGGTGCTTAACGGGCGAGCGGGTGGCCGCCTTTCCAACCGCACCCTGTGCTCTTCCTCTTTGATTAGAAAATTAAGTCTTAAATTGTCAAAATTTAGAAAGGCTAACCGGAGAAGGCAATGGCAACGCATTCCAGTACTCTTGCCTGGAAAATCCCATGGACGGAGGAGACTGGTATGCTGCAGTCCATGGGGTCATGAAGAGTCAGACACAACTGAGTGACTTCACTTTGACTTTTTACTTTCATGCATTGGAGAAGGAAATGGCAACCCACTCCAGTGTTCTTGCCTGGAGAATCCCAGGGACGGGGGAGCCTGGTGGGCTTCCATCTATGGGGTCGCACAGAGTCGGACACAACTGAAGTGACTTAGCAGCAGCAGCAGAAAGGCTAACAAGAGGTGAATAGGGAACTTTCGTATATAACAAGTTATAAGTGCTAGAAACAGTATCCCTTTCAAAATAGACTGAGATAATTTTCTCTTTAGCTGATTATTGAGACTGGATTTACTATTTGAGGATCTGAGGGAGGCCCCACTCTCTCTCTCAGGTTTAGTAGTGACTGATATTGGAACTTGGCTATTGCAACTGATATCAGCATCATTTAACTCATAAACCTTTTCATTTCTGACATGAAGTTCCTATACATGAAAGTTGAATTTTTTACTCTCAACATGAGCATATAATTAATACTATGTGTATATCTATCCTAATTTGTAATGTTATTGACAATACCCACCTCTTATCCAGTTTGTTTACCACAAAATTAATCACTCTTAAAGGCCCAAATGATATTGCCATCTCTAAGGAATTTTCCAAAAAACTACACTTTATGGTATCTCTCTTCTCCAATTTCTGATCTTAACAATCTTCAGTTCAGCCAGTCAGTTGTGTCTGACTCTTTGTGACCCCATGGACTGCAGCACACCAGGCCTCCCTGTCCATCACCAACTCGCAGAGCCTGCTTATACTCATGTCCATCAAGTCGGTGATGCCATTCAACCACCTCATTTTGTGCCATCCCCTTCTCCTCCTGCCTTCAATCTTTCCCAGCATCAGGGTCATTTTCAATGAGTCAGTTCTTCACAATCTTAGTGACATTAAAAAAAAATAAGACTGTGATGAGAGATATAATAGAGGTGAAAATGATAGAGCTCTGGGTGTGTTTAGGGGCAATGAAAAGACTGAAGGACAACATAGACTGAGAGGGCCTGACACCTGCTTTTAGAAAGGAGGAGATGAAAAGGAAGTAAAAAATTACACTAGATCACAGTGTTCTTGAATACTCTATTCTGCTGCTGCTGCTAAGTCGCTTCAGTCATGTCCAACTCTATGCAATCCCATAGACTGGACTATGCAGCCCACCAGGCTCCCCCATCCCTGGGATTCTCCAGGTAAGAACACAGGAGTGGGTTGCCATTTCCTTCTCCAATACATTAAAGTGAAAAGTGAAAGTGAAGTCGCTCAGTCGTGTCCAACTCTTAGTGACCCTATGGACTGCAGCACACCAAGCTCCTCCGTCCATGAGATTTTCCGGGCAGGAATACTGGAGTGGGGTGCCATGAATACTGTATAGGATTATGATAAAGTGAGCTAAAATACTAAACCTAAGTGTAAGGCAATGAGGGCCAAGATTTTATTAACTATTATTTTTCTAGCATAACATTGTTCAATTGGCTATTCAATACAGTCTGTGTTTACCAAAAGCATTTTCTGTATAAAGAAGCCATATTTCTTCTGTACTAGTATATCACTTATTAAACTCAGAGCTGGAGTCAATAAGAATATCCTGATTCATAACTCTCCTCCAGTTCAACTGAGTTAAGCATACAAAAAAGGATTAAAAGCACCAAACAAGAATCACACTGAATAACTCTACTGCTAAGTCACTTCAGTCGTGTCCGACTCTGTGTGACCCCATAGACGGTAGCCCACCAGGCTCCCCCGTCCCTGGGATTCTCCAGGCAAGAACACTGGAGTGGGTTGCCATTTCCTTCTCCAATGCATGAAAGTGAGAAGTGAAAGTGAAGTCGCTCAGTCGTGTCCAACTCAGCGACCCCATGGACTGCAGCCCACCAGGCTCCTCCGTCCATGGGATTTTCCAGGCAAGAGTACTGGAGTGGGGTGCCATTGCCTTCTCCGAATAACTGTACTAGAGCCCTAAAACCAACCCAGTGGAAAGCTATTTTTCAATAAAAGCAAATGAGTTATCAAGCTATGCAAAATCAAGGATGGTTCTTAAATGTATATTACTAAGTGAAATAAACCATCTTGGAAATATTACATAGTATTATTCCATTTATCTGGCTTCTGGAAAATGTAAAATTATAGCAACAGCAATGGGAAAAAGTGATTGCCAGAGGTTTAGGAAAGGTCTAATATGTGAGACACAAGGTAATTTTTAGGATAGTGAAAAAAATTCCATATGCTACCATGATGGATACATTACACTACTGCTTAAGTCAAAACTCAGAACTTCACAGCATACAGAGTAATTTTTAATGCATGCAAATTGTAAAGGATATTCAGGAAATCAGGGAAAGTAACAGTGAAATTCACACTGTAAGAATCTAAGGGTACAAGTGATGAAATAGCCTCTCTGAAGAGGATGGGGAAAAGACGCTGGTCTAAGTAACTTCAGAATGTACAGAGTCTGGGAGGCTTAAAGCAAAAGGTATTGTACATAAGCATACTTAATTGATAAAGTGTTTCACACAGAAATATAGGTTAACAATTCTAATATTCTTATACATGTACAGGAATCGAACAACTGAGTGAATCACAGAGGGCTACATTTATTGCTTTTGCAGTGGGAGGTTAATTAAAAGCAAAGAAAGATCTATGAGGCGATGGATTAAGGTGGGATACATCAGGATGAATCATGTTTACAATAATATTATAGGCTGAGCTGTGTCTCTGAAATTCTCCCACTGAAGCTATAATTCCCAGTACCTCAGAATGGGATGGCACTTTACATAACCAGGATATAATCACCTCTTTAAAAATCCTAAGTTAAAATGAGGCAAAACATGCAAAATATCTCTGAGTTTCTTGATTAATTCTTAAAATTTTAATATATTTGGTTAAGTTATATTCTAAGATAAATTTTACTCTTAGCTTTTAAAATATGACTATTAGTAATTGTTTAAATGTATCTGACTCATATTTCTACTGGTACTGCTTTAAAACTTTAGAAATATTCAGAAAATACTTAATGTTTTTAACACACTAGAGAGCTTGTTTCACACTGACCAGAGAATTTGCTGTGAACATCTCATTCTAAGGAATCAACGTGCTACTTGACAGATTAAAGACTCAGAAGTATTCTAGTAAAGGCACTCATTTGTATCAGATATCAATTCTATCATCTTATCTATTGCTCCATCACAGCCTGTCAAAAATGTCATAGTCTATACAATATTTACATATTATTCTGCAGTCTGGTCTCAGCTAACTGGTTGTTCTGGTTCACTGTTTATAGTGTCTCATTGGTCTGCAGTCCTCCAGAGGCTCTAACAGGATCAAAGAATCCAAAAATGCTCCCATCAGATATCCAATGTTGAGGTGCCAGTTGAGGCCCAGACAAGTCTCTCTCCAAGTGGTTTCTCCAGCAGGATGTTGCTGAACCTCTTCACCATGGTGCCTCAGGATTCCAAGAGAGTAAGTGGATGCTACCAGGTGTTAATTTTAAGGTTAAAGTCCATATCTGAGAGTTTCACTTCTGCCCCATTCTATTGGTCTCAAAGCAGGCTCTTCCCAGATATAAAGATAGGGAACAGATTTAACATATATGGAAATAATTTGACAGTCATTTTTTATAAATTATGTGCCACACCATTATATATATAATTTTCAAAATTTCACCTATAGACCCTGCCACATTTTTTAAAAAATCATAACACTGATGTAATCACATCTTTTAATTTTTCTGGAAAAATGGATAAGTGTCAAAGTAATTTATTGGATTTAAAGAAGATTGTATGTTCGATACAGGATACAGGATGCTTGGGGCTGGTGCACGGGGATGATCCAGAGAGAGGATATGGGGTGAGATATGGGAGGGGGATTCAGGATTGGGAGCTCGTATACACCTGTGGTGGATTCATGTCAATGTATGGCAAAACCAATACGGTATTGTAAAGTAAAATAAAGTAAAAATAAAAATTTAAAAATAAATAAATAAAGAAAGAAGATTGTATATTTTCACTAACAATATGATTAACATTAGAAATCTTAAAATTGGCAACTAGCAGAATAGCTTCAAAAGTTCAACTTAAAGTTTTACTGCTACTTATTGTGAAAGCAACTTTTCTATTTTATAATATTGAAATCTCTTATTAAATATTTGATAATTTATTTGCTTTTATAAAAATTCCCTATTTTTCACACAAAAAATTAACTTTCAGTATCATTTACAACATTTAAGTGGGTCAGATATTACAAAAAAAGTGAAAGACAGCAGTTAAGCATTCCATATTATGAAAGAAAAAAAAAAATACAGACTTTCATTGAATACAGAATGTCTTGGCTCTGGGGAAATTCCAACATTAATAAGTCAGGGAAAAGAGGTCAAGAAGAGCAACTAGTGATATTGGGATAAAACCAAAGAAGTTCAAGATGCTGAAAGTCAAAGGAAGAAAGTGTTTCAAGAAGGAATGAATGAATGAGCAAGGTACTCCATCAAATACCAAATGACAAGTTTAAGGAGACCTGAAAATGACCACAGGATTTATGAATTCAGTGAGTACTGTTGACCAGAATGAAAGCAATTTGTAGACTCGGTAGACAGAACCCTGATTAGAGAGGTTTCAAGAGAAAAATGAAGCTATGAATTGGAGTTGCAGTAATGTTCAATATGCTTTATTGAATGAGTATGCTTGAAAAAAAAGATAAATTGACTTAGAATGTTTTTTTATTGTACTCAGACAATGATGACGGTTAAAGCCGGAAAAAAGGACAAAAAAAATAGAATCTCAGTTTTAGACATATTGAAAAGAAGTAATATAGGTATCAGGAAGCTGAAAATATATATTACACACTTACCAGGCATCAGCAAATGGCCCCACATGGTCAAACCAGGTTGATGTTTGGTAAATAAAGGTTTATTGCATCTAGGCCACATTCAGTTATCTGTGTACCCTCTGTGGCTTCTTTCACACAGCAGCAGAGTTGATGATGTGACAGAACATGTGTCCAAAAAATTAAATATTTACTATCTGGTTCTTTGCAGAAAAGTTTAGCCAAATTAAACTCTGTCATGAAGATAATAGCAAAATGAGACAGCTAATGTAGTTAATAACTTAACCAAAATGCTATTAATCACTAAAAACTGTAATACACATGATAAAATTGATTAATTTGATTTTTTCCAGTGGTCAAATAGTTCAATTCATACCTAGGAATCCTGGAGATTTTCATTTTAGCTTAAAATTCCAAAACTATTTGAAAACAGTATCAGTATTTTAAAACAAGGTTACATTTGATACTGAAAGATAGAGTATGTCAATGAACATTTAGTCTAGTTGTGAAACACTCACGAATTGAAAATTTTAAGTAACTTTGGAAATCTGACTGTATTACTAATGAAAACTTCTAATGTCCTTAACAGACCCACAAAACCAGAATAATTTTTAATAGATGCAACTGGTATCTCAAATTTTCTTTAGCAAGAAGTTAAATGGTTCAATTGCAACACAGAACATCATAGTTAAGTCTTTATGTCAGCAACAATCATGAAGTAAAGGGTATCTTTAAAATGCAGGACTATGTGAGATATCTATAGTGATAGATAATGTTTACACATTAATAGGAAAATAGAATTTTGTTGAAATATTTTTATCATCTCCAAAAAGTTTGAAAAACCTTTAAAAATATTAGGATATATACTTTTGGTATTTTATTGTTAATGACTCAAATTAAAAGTATTAAAATCAACAAGTGAATACCCAGCTATATCATGATTATTTTCCACCAGTAAGCTGTCAAAGATTATTTATGCAAGCAATTATCCAAATATATAGGACAATAATTTCCTTGTTCAACTTTTTAACATATGTATATATATCTTACTTATTGAACAAATAGTATGTATTCTATTTAGGCTAGTACCTTAATTAGAATGACATTTCTAAAATTGGAAAGTAACGGTACAATTTAAAAAGAAAACAAGGATGAAACCAAGACAAAAGATTAATTTTGAAGTAGGAATTTATCGCAATTAAACCTACTGAAATAAGACACATCTAATTAGTATCCTCACAACACAGGCAGAATGAATAAAAGCTCCCAAGGCCTTGGTAAATTAGCTAAATCACGTTAGCATTTTACTAAATTTTTGCCTGAAAAATATTTGGCATGAGTCATACTGTCTATCCAAAGCCTTTGACTATGCCAAAGGCTTTGACTGTGTGGATCACAATACACTGTGGAAAATTCTGAAAGAGATGGGAATACCAGACCCCCTGACCTGCCTCTTGAGAAACCTATATGCAGGTCAGGAAGCAACAGTTAGAACTGGACATGGAACAACAGACTGGTTCCAAATAGGAAAAGGAGTATGTCAAGGCTGTATATTGTCACCCTGCTTATTTAACTTCTATGCAGAGTACATCATGAGAAACTCTGGGTTGGAAGAAGCACAAGTTGGAATCAAGATTGCCGGGAGAAATATCAAGAACCTCAGATATGCCGACGACACCACCCTTATGGCAGAAAGTGAAGAGGAACTCAAAAACCTCTTGATGAANCCTGTCTCTTATACACATCTAGATGTGTATAAGAGACAGCCTCAGATATGCAGATGACACCACCCTTATGGCAGAAAGTGAAGAGGAGCTAAAAAGCCTCTTGATGAAAGTGAAAGAGGAGAGCGAAAAAGTTGGCTTAAAGCTCAACATTCAGCAAACGAAGATGATGGCATCTGGTCCCATCACTTCATGGGAAATAGATGGAGAAACAGTGGAAACAGTGTCAGACTTTATTTTGGGGGGCTCCAAAATCACTGCAGATGGTGACTGCAGCCATGAAATTAAAAGACGCTTACTCCTTGGAAGAAAAGTTATGACCGACCTAGAAAGTATGTTCAAAACCAGACATCACTTTGCCGACTAAGGTCCGTCTAGTCAAGGCTATGGTTTTTCCTGTGGTCATGTATGGATGTGAGAGTTGGACTGTGAAGAAGGCTGAGCGACGAAGAATTGATGCTTTTGAACTGTGGTGTTGGAGAAGACTCTTGAGAGTCCCTTGGACTGCAAGGAGATCCAACCAGTCCATTCTGAAAGAGATCAGCCCTGGGATTTCTTTGGAAGGAATGATGCTAAAGCTGAAACTCCAGTACTTTGGCCACCTCATGCGAAGAGTTGACTCATTGGAAAAGACTCTGATGCTAGGAGGGATTGGGGGCAGGAGGAGAAGGAGACGACTGAGGATGAGATGGCTGGATGGCATCACTGACTCAATGGACGTGAGTCTGAGTGAACTCCCAGAGTTGGTGATGGACAGGGAGGCCTGGCGTGCTGCGATTCATGGGGTGTCAAAGAGTCGAACACGACTGAGTCACTGAACTGAACTGAACTGAGAAGAGCCATTCTCACCTTAGCTCGTCTCATGTTCACCATAAGTGTTATTTCAGTGCTTCCCCAATTTTTGAACAAGGTGGTAATACTTGCTCAGTCACTTTAGACAAATAAAATATTATTTGTTCATTCTCCTGGCACTTCAGCTGTGTCAAAACCTCCCAGGCCACAAGAGCTAAAAGAATCAAAAACTCGACACTAACATGTCGTAGACACTGGTTGAGTATCTGGGTAGCCTCACATGCAGGCTTTACAAGATATCTCTGTTTATTCCCTTGCTCTCTAAAATGTATTGGGTTCATTTGAACCATTTGTCCAGCCCAATAGTAAGCAATACTAACATTATGTCAATATAAGCATAAATTTATAATCAAAATTGCAATGATTAGTACCCACATCAGATGACCATCTCTATAAACATATCTTCATGTTTCCTAGAATTTTAAACATTATAGAAGACTAATTCATACATCATCCAAATTATTTCTGGAGGGATAAGGTCAAGAAATAGTTGTCTCTTAAGAGAACACAAATGGCTAGTGTATTTCTCTCAGTGTTTTTTCTCATCATCAGCATAAGACAGTAAGAAAAAAGTGAATTATGATATAATTATGTGCTTTTCTAGTACACCATTTACTGTTAATCCTTACCTTTACATGCTATTGTAATTCATTTTACTCAACAAAAAACAACATTCTTGATGATGTATTAGCTCAAATTTAGTGTAATATTTCAGGAAATAGAAATAGGAATCTCAGACATACTAACATGTCAGTATGGGTGAATTTCCTTCTGTGACTGTGTCACTTTTGAGTGTATTTTTCCCCTCACTGGATTTTGGTCTTTTCAGATAACACTTCTCAACTCCCATTGCATTATAAATAAGTTTTGAGTCCTTTTAAATTAAATAATTTCACAGTTTCTTCTTGGCTAACCTTTTTCTCTACCTAATCTAGAATTTCTATGAAATGTGAACAGATCAAATAATCACATGCATCCTATTTCTTACTTGAATGTGTTAATTGCTAACAACTTCCTGCAGTATTTTCTGTTACCATGAATAAAATCACATCAATTCACTTCATCAAAGGTGCTGAAATAGTAACCATTTGTAAGAACAGAGTGTATTAAATAATCTAGTTTATTTGACGGTTTTTTAGGAAAATTGATTTGTGATTGGGAGAGAGTATAGAATGTTCAAATATGGTATCTCATGTTAGAGGATATTTAGTAGCTCTTTGTGTGTGTGTGTGGTTATAAACTTTCAACCTGCTTGGTTAACAATTCTGAGTGAATCAGTAATTTAACCTCCTGGTGAAGAGAAGGCATGTTCTTGTGGAATTCCAGAAAATGCCAGTTATCTGTGAATTAATTGTCCAGAATCTAACCCCAATAAATTATGCGCCTGTGTTTTCAAAATACATATGCTATTTGTACTCTCTATAGAAATTGAAGTGAATAAAGTTTTTTTGTGTGTGTGATTCATGTATTCATAACCCCAAAAGCTTAACTCTGAAAATTTGTCTTTTATCTAAAAACAATGTTTATAACTGCTATTCCTGCTTAGAGTTACACACACACACACAAACACACAAATTCCTTCTTCCAAGCAGAGAATTATTTATGAATGAGAAAAGTAATTCAAAAATAATGTATAGACAGTGACATAATTGGTATAATAGTAAAAAAAATTTTTAACAAATATAAATATGTTTAGGTCACTGTCCTGCTCAAAGTCTTTGATAATACCCCCACTGACTTGAAGATAAATACTAGGCATTTTATTAGGTACCCAAGGAGGAGAAGGGGACGACCGAGGATGAGATGGCTGGATGGCATCACTGACTCGATGGACGTGAGTCTGAGTGAACTCCGGGAGATGGTGATGGACAGGGAGGCCTGGCGTGCTGCGATTCATGGGGTCGCAAAGAGTCGGACACGACTGAGCGACTGAACTGAACTGAACTGAAGGTCCTTTAGCCTTTCCAGCCTCATGGCTCTCCCCTCTTCACCATGCCTTCTGTCCCAGGTTTGGTCTATCTGATAGTCCTTGAACCTACACACCAGAAGTATTATTTTACGCCTTTGCCTAGAAGTACTTTGCCCAGGCTTCTGTCCTGAGGAGTGAAACATTTTCCCCGCTGAGGGTAATCAGCATTCCTGCTTACCTTGTGTGTGTAGCCCTAGTCAGCCACTCGGTCTCCTTATGCTACACAGTGCGCTCCTCTGCCCTGGTTAGAAGATGAACTACTTCTGCAGAACAGAAATGTTTATTCCTCCTCCAAGAAACATACAAGACCTTAGAATGCGAATTTTGTACAGAAAACTTACACTTGTTTCAGTCTAAACTTACTTCTGCTAGTCACCTCTTTCCTTCACTTAATTTGTTTTGACCTTGTAGTTTTCTATGACTACATTTTCAAATAAGTAAACATACTTGTGTTAACCTAGAAGTTGGCATTAGATTCTTTTTAGAGAAAATTGTGTTTATCAGGTAGCACACTTCTAAACCATAAGCCCCTGTGGCATGTGTTGGCAGCCTTCAAGACTACAAAAGCTATCATGCTATTGCTCTGCATTGACAATGAACAGGGATTTGTTGGTGGAAAATGAAGAGGAAAGAGAGGAGGGGGAGAAAGGAGGACAATGAAGATTTCAGCTAGACTTTGAATACTGCAGAGAAACTTAGAAGCAGGGTTGTCCTAATGAGCTGATTTCATTGATGTAATATAGACCTGTCCATCATTCTAAATCTCAAATATATAATCTGCACCAGGAGACAGAATTCCACCTCTGGGATGTCTAGGTACATAGCAGGGACACTGGGAATGGTATCATAAGAGGATCCCTAAACTGAGCTAATCATGAAGACAGTAGCTGAAATCAGGTATATCCATGAGAACAGAACCTCCTGATATTTGCAGGCATGTTTTTCTAGACAACAGTCTATGGAAAGTCAATTAAGTCAATCTGAGTAATACTTTAAGGATAGTATGACTCCACTTGGTAGTAGTATGGAAGAAAATCAGTCATGGCACCATTAACATAAGACTTTGTTTTAAAAATGCCTAGCAAGAGAAAGCACAAAATCTTTCTAACTTGAGAAATAGGGATGGTGATTTTATAGAGCTTTGACAGGAGGGTTAACTACTTTCAGCTAATTAACAGAACAGTGCAAGGGCAAATGTATATTAAAAAATAAAATGCTTAATTTTCATTTTTGAAAATAGAATTTTACCCCTCCCTTTCCTTAGAAAATTTATTTTAAAAAACTTATGTTTTTTCTTTGTCTCTTTGAAATACATGTAAATCTTTTCAGAAGTTATGAAGCCTCTTGCCAGCTTTATGACCCAATAATATCTTTCTCAAGGACCTGGGAGCCATCTATGTGAAATGCAAACATTAAGGAAGATAGCACCCCTACCTTCCCAGTGTCTGCTGGAAGGACAGGAGCCTAACTTCAGCAAGTGCCTGGCTCAAGTTGGAAAACTACCTCTTGTCATAAAGATATGATAAATTTATTTTCCTTTGGTGTGAAAGCAATTAACTATGACAGTCATCCCAATTACCAGGTGAATTTAGGGTGAACATTGGAAATAGATGGGGAAATAGTGGAAACAATGTCAGACTTTATTTGGGGGTGAGTCTGAGTGATCTCCGAGAGATGGTGATGAACAGGGAGGCCTGGCGTGCTGCAATTCATGGGGTCGCAAAGAGTCGGACACGACTGAGCGACTGAACTGAACTGAACTGAGGGGGAGGGGAGGAGGGATACTTTAGGAATTCAGGGTTCGCAGACACACTGCTGGGGGGAGCCTGGTGGGCTGCCATCCATGGGGTCGCATAGAGTTGGACACGACTGAAGCCACTTAGCAGCAGCAGCAGACACACTGCTGGGCATAAGCAGATAAACGGCCTACTGTACAGCGCAGGGGACTGCAGCCGACGTCTTGTCATAACCTATCGTGGAAAAGGGTCTGGAACAGAGTATATCTCTGCATACATGTGCGTACACACATATTTATAACCGAATCAGTTCACTGTGCACCCAGAACCAGCACAGCCTGGCAAATCAATTACAGTTCATTTTTTTGAAAACCACCTTTTGTTCCTGTGTCCTCCATTTCTGGGGGTCGGCTGGTTCTCACTGAGCCTCTGCGGCGACTCCAGTGTCTGGACTGGCTTCATTTTGAAGACTCCCGCACACCTGTGTCTGGAGGTCAAGGCCGGCTGTCAGCCGGGGCCTCAATGGGGCAGTCAGCTAAAGCAGCTGGAGGCCTTTACGTGGCCCGGGCTTCCTGAGAGCATGGTGTCTGGGTTAGGGGGGCGAACATCCCAGCAGAAACAGACGGAGCTTGTCACCCGTTCAGACCCAGCCTCAGAAGTCATGTAGCATCATCCTCACGTTGTCACAGGCCTGCCAGACTTCAAGGGGATTGAGCACAGAGCCCGCTACTCAAAGAGACCAACGATGGGGAGCTCACCCCTCGCTGTTCATGGGCGTCTCCGGTTACTTATGTCTTGACATGAATGAAAATACACCTCCTGTGACTCCACCCCCGAGGGGGCGCGAGTGGTAAAGAACCCGCCTAACCAGGGCAGCTAGACCGCAGGTGTTTCAGTCCCTGGGCCGGGAAGATCCCCTGGAGGAGGCAATGGCAACCCACTCCGGTACTCTTGCCTGGAGAATCCCATGGACAGAGGAGCCTGGCAGGCTACACTCCATGAGGCGGCAGAGTCAGACACGACTGAAGCGACTTAGCGACAAGTTCAGTTCCGTCGCTCAGTCGTGTCTGACTCTCTGCGACCCCATGGACCACAGCACGCCAGGCCTCCCTGTCCATCACCAACTCCCGGAGTCCACCCAAACTTATGTCCATTGAGTCGGGATGCCATCCAGCCATCTCATCCTGTGTCGTCCCCTTCTTCTTCTGCCTTCAGTCTTTCCCAGCATCAGGGTCTTTTCCAATGAGTCAGCTCTCTGCATCAGGTGGCCAAAGTATTGCAGCTTCAGCTTCAACATGAGTCCTTCCAATGAACACCTAGAACTGATCTCCTTTAGGATGCACTGGTTGGATCTCCTTGCAGTCCAAGGGACTCTCAAGAGTCTTCTCCAACATTGCAGTTCAAAAGCATCAATTCTTTGNTTTCCAATGAGTCAGCTCTCTGCATCAGGTGGCCAAAGTATTGCAGCTTCAGCTTCAACATGAGTCCTTCCAATGAACACCTAGAACTGATCTCCTTTAGGATGCACTGGTTGGATCTCCTTGCAGTCCAAGGGACTCTCAAGAGTCTTCTCCAACATTGCAGTTCAAAAGCATCAATTCTTTGGTGATCAGCTTTCTTTATAGTCCAACTCTCACATCCATACATGACCCCTGGAAAAACCATAGCCTTGACCAGACAGACCTTTAGCATATATGTAACTCCCCTGGCCCAGTACAGCCTGCCTCTGGGACCACTGAGTCCTTCCTCCTTTCCGTGATGCTTTAAAGAGGTGGATGTCTAACTCTCCAAGTCTTCTCCACACAGAAATCCAACCAGTTCTTTCCCTCATCCTCCTGAATGTTCACCGTTTTGGCCATTTATATTTGTCCTTTTTCTACAGAGAGATTGGCAAAATATAACCTAAGGGCCAGATCAGGCCTTCAGCCTGTTTTTGTAAATAAAGCTTTATTGGAACACAGCTGTGCTCATTTGGCTACTGTCGTCTATGGTTGCTTTGTGCAGAGTTGCATGACTGCCGTGGTGACCATCAGACCCACAAAGTTTAAAATATTTGCTCTCTGGCCCTTCATAGAGAAAGTTTTCTGACCCTGATCCTGAGTGTGTGTGCCTTAAGTTTCTCTCCGGACAAGACGCTAAAAATGACTACAAGGGGTGAGAGTGGAGGCAAGGAGTCTGGACCCTTCAAGACGCGAAGTAATAAAACCCCCAACGACCCTGGAGACTCCCAGGGACGGAGGAGCCTGGTGGGCTGCCGTCTATGGGGTCGCACAGAATCGGACACGCCTGAAGCGACTCAGCAGCAGCAGCATTACGACAATCTGGCTGTGTGTTTCTACAACTGAAATATTAATTCACGCAAGGATATTTTAACATTGGGCCCTGTATATCTACTTCTCTGCAGACGTTCCCAGGACTTGTCTCTGGCTGAGCAAACACAGAGCTCTCTGAGTTTCCGTGAGCGGTCAGTGTGGCAATGCCTCGCGCCTTACCTGGAGTCTCCTGCTCTGCCTCTAAGGAGCTCAGTGGTTGGGAGCAGAGCAGGGTGGTATGTGTCCTGGGTGCAATTAAAACCCACAGATTCTTAACTCTGAAAAATAACCACATTGAAAACCGCAGCGGGCTCAAGGCCCGCGAAGAGGAAGTCCGCGGCTGGCCGCAGGGGTGGGGTAACCGCGCTGACACCAAGGAAAGCAGTCCACCCCGAGGCCTCGGCCTCCCTAGGAAACTTGGACCCTCCCCCGGCTTTCCAGAGCTGACTTTTCTCCGTCACTATGGCCAAGAAGCATGAAAAGACAGCCCTGAATTGTTTTCCAGGAAGAAAAGGAGAAAAAGAAAATAAAATGTTGCCATTTCAAAACTGCATGCTTTGTCCCCAGGCTACCTGAAAGAAAGCAAGCAGGCAGGGGAACTTGACTTGGGCAGAGAGGCTGAGACAGTGAAGGCCCTCCCCGCGCCTTGGGCTGCCTTCCAGAACCCCCGCCTGGCGACTGAGCTGTGTGACCTCTCTGGGTGCCCTTGCCGCGGGTCTGGGTCTAGGACTGTGTAGTAGAAACCCCGAGGCCGCCCTCTGGGGCTGCTGGTCTCCATGAGCAGGTAAGGAGGCGCTGCAGAGGCGGCGGCCCCGGGGCTCCCGAGGGGGCTGTGCGGGAGGAGACGGAGAGAGGGGCAGCGGCCTCCCAGGCGCGGCTCTGCCGGGTCACTGCGGCCTCACGGGATGCCGGCCAACAGGCAGTGTGTGGGCACCGTGGGAATCCAGGCGCCTTCTGGAAGCCTCCTTAAAAAGCCCACGGTGAAGAGCTGAGCAAGAGGGCCGAGCACCACGGAGGGGAGAAAGCTGGAGGCACGGCTAGGGCGCAGCCTTCATCCTGCCCACAAGGCCGGGCCCCTCCACGCACGCCTGTCTGGGGGTCCCCAGGGGGCACCCTGCCCTCCCGCTCACCTCCCCCGAGGAGTCCCAGGGGCTGAGCCTGCTCTCCAGCGCTGCCCAGGCCTCCTCTGTGCCGCGGCCCTGGCAGGGCACCCGGAAGCAGGCCCTGGATCAGTCCCTGGATGGATCCCCTTTCCTCCGCTCAGGGTCCCTCCCGGTGTGGAAAGGTGGCTGCCCCGCTCCGACCTCCGCAGCCTCAGCCCCGGGTGAGGTCAGTTCCTTTTCGCAACTGCTCCATGGAAAAACCTCTCTCCAGGGTGGTGGCCGGCGAGACTCCCGGGAGAAGAGGTGAGCGACTCGGGAAGCAGCGTGCCGTGCGCAGGGGCTCAGAGGGGCTGAGACGGCTGAGGCCTCAGGGTCCCGGCTGCCACCCAGGCAGGCTGCTGCACCCTCGGAGCTGTTTGCTCTGACATGCCCTTAGTCTACGGAACTAACCGGTCTACAGAATTCTAGTTTTTCTGAACAAGCAGCCATGGACGATGACTTTATTGTCTAAGGTCAAAGTTGCAGTATAAATACACCAGATCAGGCAGCTGAGACCAGCTACAGAGACGACGCGGGAGCCCCAGCCTGCCTCGCAAGAAAGTCAACCAGCTTCAGCGGCACAAAACCTCACCTCTGTCCATGAATCACATCTGATTATTCACGCACTCACCTAGCCTTTCCATTCTTCTCCCGCCTCCCCTTCCATCCCATTCTTCCCTCCTTCTTCTCAGCCCTTCATTCACCCAACCGTCCACTCACTCCTTCCAGCCAACAGTTCTCTGAGTCACTCTTCTTTCCTTTCTTTCACCTCTCCTTCTTTTCATCCAAACTTCAGTCTTTCTAGCCACCCGTCCACCCAGCCTTCATCCTCACCTCCTTCCAGTCACTTTCTGCCCTTCCTTCCACCCTCGCTCCTTAACGTGTCCATCCATCCATCTTTGCTCTTTCCTTCCATCCATCCATCCAATCACTCTTTCTCTCTTTCATCCTTCCCTTTGTCTTCCCATCCTTGCTGTCTGTCAACACAGTCATTATTTACACATTGATGAACGCCTACTTGAGCTGGGCGCTGCTTATACTTATATGTACGCATGGGTGTCCATGTTCAGTCTAAATAAACCATAAGTCTGTTAAAGAAATCCCTCATAGAGGAGAGAAACTTCCAAGCCTTAAGGTACAGCGTGAGAAATGTAATACAGTATTCACAGTAAGGTGAGCAAGTTTGAGGAGGAATTGTACAACTCTGGGCAGTCAGGACAGGTTTTCCTGTACGTGCTTCAGGAATGTGAGGGGTGGGTGTCGCTCCTGCAGACAAGGGAGGCCTTTACACATTCCAGGTGGAAAGAATGGCATGTGCAAAGGCACAGAGGCATAGAGGAGCATGGCGCTTCCTGAAACAAGCAGGATGACCTACAGGCGGAGCAGAGGGGAGCAGAAGGCCAGCTTCGGGGCCGCGCTGGTGGCCCAGTGGCCCAGGCCCTGCCCCCCAGTGACGGGGGCCTGGGTTCGACCCCGGGCCGGGCAGCTAGACCCTGCAAGCTGCAGCTAAGACCTGGCACAGCCAAATAGATAAACATTTACAAAGTCCAGCTTCCAAGGGCCGCGCAGGGCCTGTGGAGGGATCTGGACTCTCTCCTGAGGACATCAAGGAGTCCTGAAGGAGAAGGACCCACTTGGCTTCGGCAGGAAGGACGGAATTGTGTACGCGATGGGGGTTGGGGGCATGGACCAGGGTGGGGCTGCTGGGAGGTCACTGTGTGGTCAGGAGGGGACAAGAAGTGGTCCAGCTGAGTGATGGAGTTCAGTGGGTGAAGCTGGGTGTGATTCAGGGCGTGCAGGGAGCGGGTGATGACAGAGAAGAGGGAGGGGGTCCTGGAGGGGCTCGCTGGTGGGCAGGGATGAGCATGCTGGGCAGACGCAGGGGGTGGGCAGGCAGTGAACGGGCTCATGGACACGGAGCCTGAGGCCGGGAAAAGGCCTGACTGCACAGTGGGGCCTGGGATACACAGCAAACGGCGCATCAGGGCCTCTGGCTTCGGGGCTGTGTTCTAAGGTGGGGGCCCCTAGGACAGTCTGCAGGTCTGAGGGCCGAGGGAGCCTGCCCAGGGGGACGGCCAGCTGGGTGTTGGGGGAGCAGAGCCCAGGCTCGGGTGGTGGGCAGGAGGGCGGGACGGAGCTGGGCGAGCAGCTCTTGGGGCCGGGGAGTGGGGTCCCCGTGGCCCTAGCAGGGCAGCCAGGTGTCCGTGGCAGACTTTCCTCTGCCCCTCGGGGGGCCCTGGGTTTCTGCTCCCGCCTCCTGCTGGAAATGCACCCCCCGCCCCCCAGCGCTGCCTGTCTCCTCTGCTCCCTGCTCCAGCCTCCAGTTCCCACTGCAGCTTCACTCAGATCGGTAGCTGCCTCTCTCCTGAGCCAGACCCGGGGCTGCGTTTGCCCTGACCAGCTATAGCGTCGCTATGGTTTTCCTGCGGTCACGTGTGGATGTGAGAGCTGGGCCGTAAAGAAGGCTGAGCGCCGAAGAACTGATGCTTTTGAACTGTGGTGTTGGAGAAGACGCGTGAGAGTCCCTTGGACAACAAGGAGATCAAACCAGTCCATCCTAAAGGAGATCAGTCCTGAATATTCATTGGAAGGACTGATGCTGAGGCTGAAACTCCAATCCTTTGGCCACCTGATGCGGAGAGCTGACTCATTTGAAAAGACCCTGATGCTGGGAAAGATTGAGGGCAGGAGGAGAAGGGGAGGACAGAGGATGAGATGGCTGCATGGCATCACCAGCTCAAAGGACGTGAACTTGCACAAACTCCAGGAGGTGGTGAAGGACAGGGAGGCGCGGCGGGCTGCAGCCCAAGGGGTCACAAGAGTCGGACCAAGCTGAGCTACTGAGCAGCAGCAACGAGCTGCAGGGCCTAGAGTGCCATCCGGCCTCTCAGAGGCACCGCCACTCCCGTGCCTGTGAAGTGGGGCGCCTAGCACGTGGGCTGGGGCAGGCTGCGTGAGCCGGGCAGACCAGGGCTGGCTGGCCTGAACACAGGCTGAGGTCGGTACAGAGTCAAGCTCTGCCCCCGACGGTGGATGCTCGCATTTCCTGAGCGCTCGCCACGTCCAGACTCTCTCTAGGCGTCATCCCCCTTCATTGTCACGAAGTCTGCAAAGGAAGGCCTGTTAGTTATCTCCTTGTCTTCAGAGCCCTTGAAGCACAGAGGGCTTGAGTAAGCTGCTTCGGGTCCCACGGTGAGAACGGGGCCTGGGCTGGATACCGGGCTGTGGTCTGCGGGCATCCTTCTCCACTGTGCTGCGTTCTCTCCGGAGGCTCTGTCCTGGGCACACCCGCCAAGGGGCAGGACCACACTCACCAGGGGGAGGGCGTGTGGCAGAGCTGGGCACACTCAGTGTGGAGAAGAGACGGTCCGAGGACGGGGACCCCCTCCCCGCCTCTTCATCCTGTTAACTCCCACGCAGCGAAAACACCAAGACCTGCAAGCTACGGTGGGAGATGCGTGAGGAGATGGGCCGGCTCCGAGGGGGCCACTCGGGCTGCGGAGTCCAGCTCACGTTTCAAATGCCTCCTCCACGTCTCCACTGCGATGCCGGATGACCATCTCAAAAAGAACATGGCTGGGGGCTCCCTGGGGGCCCAGCGGTTCAGAATCTGTCTTCTCATGCAGGGGATGCGAGTTCAGTCTCCGGCTGGGGGACTAAGACCCCCCTTGCCTTAGGACAGGGAAGCCCGCACTCAGCAAGGAGAGCCCGTGTGCGGTGCAAGGACCCGGGCAGCCAAACTCTGACAGACGAACCCCGATCAGTCATTTTAAGCAGCACACGCAGCCGAACTGGGACCTCGCCCTGTCTCCCAGCTGCCCCTCCGGCAGCGTCCTCCTCAGCCCAGCGGTGGAAGCTCCATCCTTCCCGTGGCTCAGGTCGGAAAGTGGTTCTTGAGTCTTCTCTCTTCCATCCCACATTTCATCCTTCAGCAAATGCTGCTGGTTCTGCCTTCAGAGTCTGTTCTGAACCTGACTTGTCTCCTCGCTGCCCTGGCTTCGGCCTGGTGGAGCCTCCCCGTGGTCTGGCCCCCCTTTTTAGGTTCTTTTCCCATTTAGCTCATTACAGCGTAGTGAGTAGATTTCCCTGCGGTACAGCAGGTCTTTGTTGGTTATCTGCTTTTTAATTTTACTTAATTTTATTTTTTAAATTTTTTACTGGAGCAGTGGCAGGGTTGTGCTAGTGGTGAAGAATCTGCCTGGCACGGGAGGAGGCGTGAGCGGCACGGTCTCAGTCCCGGGTCGGGAAGACCCCCGGCGCAGGAAGTGGCGACCCGCCATTCTTGCCTGGAGAATCCCATGGACAGAGGAGCCTGGCGGGCTACAGTCCACGGGGTCACACCGAGTCACACGCGACTGAGCGACGTAGCACGCACACATGGAGTGCAGCTGCTTTACAACGTTGTGCTAACTTCTGGCGCAGCAAAGGGGACTGGCCACGCGCGCGCGTGCGCCCTCTTTTCTGGCTTGCCTTCCTGTTCAGTCCCTCGTGACGTGCCAAGTTCCTTCCTCCATTTCCCAGCACGCACCACTTTGAATAAACTATGTAATTTTGTTATTCGATTATTCACTCTCTGTATCCATCCACTAGAATATAGGCTCCGGGGGGTCAGGGAGGGCATCGGCTCAACTTTCTCTGCTCACTGGTACCTCCTGAATGTCTAGAACAGGGACTGAGCCAGCAGAGATGCTCAGTTAATACGATGCTGGAGAGATGGGGCTGCAGGTAAGTCGGGAGCCGGGAGCCGGGAGCCCGGGGTGCCCTTAGCAGCTACTCAGGGAGCATGCCCCCCAACACTGTCTTGGGGTCCCGGCAGACTCGGCCAGCTTCTCTCTCCACCTTTACCCTCCCCCACCCCTACTCTCATGCAGGGTGGGTTATACTCTGGAGAGGCACTGGTTCTTAAATGTGCCCACAGAGGGTTCAGGCATGCTAAAAATCACAGATACAGAGAATAAACTGGTGGTTACTGGTAGAGAGGGAAAAGGAGGAAGGGATAAGATAGGGGTGGAGGATTGAGAGTTACAAACTACAACGTGTAAAAGAAATAACCTACAAGGATACATTGTACAGCACACGGAACACAGCCAATACTTTATGACACGTGTAAATGGAACCTGATCTACAAAAATATTGAATCACCCTTGTATTGTTTACCTGAAAATAATATAAGATTGAAAATCAGCTAAACTTCAACTAAAAATAATAAATAAACAAATAAGATCCTAGAATGCCAGGAAAAAAAAAAAAAAACTTCCTAAGTTGTACCAAAAAATTCAGTTCACTTGGGTATGCTTTTTTTTTTTTAAAACTGGGGAAGGAGTGTCTGTTTTCCCGTGACATTTATGACCTTCTGACATACTATTTAATTTACTTCTTTACTATGTTATGTTTCTAAATTTATTCTTCATTATTTGGGAGATTCTCAAAGGGATTTCTGATTCTGTAACAGTTTGAGAATCGCTTGTCTCAATCACCCTGCTGTTTTCCTTGTGGCCAGCAGGGTTCCCGGACTCTCAGGCCTGGGAATTGCCCACCAGGCTTGGGTCTGGTGACCGCGGCCTCACGCGGTCGGAGAGGTGACAGCGGGACTTCGGTCAGTCCCCAGGTTCTCTCCCGCTGCTTCTAACCTGGCGGTCCCCAGGCCCCACGGACCTGCCTGTCTCCTCGGGCCTTGGCCTGAGTTGCGCCCCTGCAAATCAGCAACACAGCGCCCAGGCCCTGTGGTGCTCTCCGTGGTCCTGAACCACCTGGCTGGTCTCTGCTCAGGATGAGGTCGTTTCTCTGGGAAGGGGACTCGTGTGGCCCCCAGAGAACCCCTCCCCCTCCGGGTTACACTTATCGTTCCTAGAACTCTAGGCTACTGGCTTTGCTTATGTTAAACCTTCTTATCTTTGAGATCCTGGCTGAGTTGTCAGCTCCTCTGGGAAGGCTGCTTGGGTTCTGTAGAAATGAAGGTGGTCTCCTCTGTACCCTGTACCTCGCATGTTCCAGTGTGTGAGGACCACTTTTGACCTCAATAAGCTTCTTTTCTGTCTCCCACACCGCTGTGTCCCCAACGTGTAAGTGATGACAATAAATTTTGGTTGAACAAATGAGCAAATTAATTAATGAGACGAATGAGTGGCAGATGGTCTGGGGAAGGAACGTCCTTGTGGTTGGTTCCTGTCCTTTGATTTCTCCGGGACTATTATGCCAGGGTGTCTGTGATAGAATGTGGAAGAGAAACAAGAGGTTGATATGGTCCTTCTCCTGTGGAGTGCGTGACCTGGTGAAGGAATGAACATGGGCCACGTTTTATAGATGGAAAGACTGAGGCTTAGAGAAGCGATGCCATTCTTCTGTAATCGCTCAGCTCAGGAACGAGAGGGGGGCCTTGAGCCTCTATTCCGTGGTTCTGGACCTCATATCCACCCTGCCTGCGCCATCACTCCCTCACCCAGATTGCAGCTCACAGCCCTGGGCAGTGAGGACATTGGGCACAATCGACCTCTGAGGGAATTTTCCAACTCCGAGTTTCCATTGAAAATTAGAACTCATGGGTTTCATCTCTAGTTTGAAGGTAATAGCTTCCAGGGCCACTAAGATGGCTCAAGGAAAGCCCTTTGCTTCCAATAAGTGTTTTTTTGTCATTCATGTCATATTATCAGAAACAGGATGAGAGACCCCTTCTTTCCAAGAGCTGGATTCTCAGCAGACCACAAGAGTCTTTTACATTCCCCAAATGCCTGGACCCTCAGGGCTCCCAGGAGGTGGGGTGGGCCTGACATGGTGCATCCTGGCCTCAATCTGGACAGTAACCACAGCTCCCAAGACAGTCCCCACCCTTCTCACTGGTGGATTTGTTGGACTTGGGAGAAATCTCGTCGCCAACCTGGGGACCTTCACCCGCATGAGCCCTGAGCTAGTGCCGACTTTCATTTCTTGAAACGCACCCGCCATTCAACCACACACGCCCCACGTCTCTGCCTCTGGGGCAGGCAAACCTGCGACGTCCAGGGCTGGGAAGATTTTTTTAATGGGCTATGTGAGCAAGTTGCTCAATAAAGGCTTTTTGCTCAAGGGAAAAAAATTTTCTATTTTTGGCCGAGCTGGGTCTTCATTTCTGGGCACCAGCTTCCTTGAGTTGCAGTGGGCAGGGCCACTCTCTAGCTGGCTGCACTGGTTCCACACATTCTCATCTGCGGCTTGTCTTGTGGGCCTGGCCGAGGGTTGCTCGGCTGCAGTCACGGAACACGGGGCTCGAGAGGCAGGCTCCGCAGTTGCGGTGCAGGGGCTTCGCTGCCCCGAGACACGCGGAACCTTCCCGGACCAGGGGTCTAACCCACGTCCCCTGCACTGGCAGGCAGATTCTTCACCACTGGACCATCAGGGAGGCCCGAGACAAAGTTCTGAAAACATGGATCCACAGAAGAAAATCACACTAAAGAAACGAAGTCGCTGAGAAGTGAAACAAGCCGGGGCCTCCTGACTCTTGAAGGAGACAGTGACTCCTGGGAACCAAGGCTGGGTCTGGGGAGGGAAGGGCTGGAGGCGGGGCTGAGCCGGGGCCTCGGCCCGGCCAGGGAAGGCCAGGGGAGGCTTGCTAAAGGCTGGCGTTGCAACCTTCTCACTCTGGCTGAAAGTCGGGGCTGTTGGGAGAACAAAAACGGCCCCCAGCAAACTCCACTGAGACCTGTGCTGGGCGGGGGCCAGTGGCGCCGTCCTCAGGGTCCCCGTGATTTCGTGTGTCCCCCTGGTCTCAGCAGCCGTGCAGGCCCCCGGAGCTGGCCGCCTGCCTGGACGCGGTCCTGCCTGTGGTGCCCCCAGCACCCCGCCAACAGGGCTCACGGCTGCACCCAAGGCGGCGGGTCCAGGGCAGTCGGGGGCCTGCGTCACGCACGTCGCCTCTGGCTCAGCGCCCCAGCTGCCAAGGGACAGACCGATGCCCCGAGGGCCGTGGTGCCGGTCGTGCAGGGCTCCCGGCCTGGATTCTGGGGCCGTGTCTCCGTGGAGACAGGAGGCCCTGGGCAGCGGGAGCCGGCCGCCCACGCGCAGGCTGGCAGGGGGCGGGGCGCTGCGGTCCCGTTGCCAAGCGCAGAGAACTCTCCACGGGGTCCAGGGTTCCGTCACCATGGCAACCGCTGGGGGTGGAAGCAGAACTCCTCAGAATTCTGCTAACATATGGGGGAGGGAAGAACAAGAGAGGGAGCCCCGAGCAGGCCCCGGGCGGGGAGCACGGCTCCCAGTGGCTCCCCTTCCTCTGCCCCCTTCATGCCCGTCTTCTGAGCTTTCTCTCCCTTTTCTATTCTCCTTTCTCCCGGTCCTCCACGCCCTTCCCTGAACCCTGGCTCTAAAGAGCAGTAGGTGATGTTCACTGGCCGCCTAGTAAGGACCTGGCACCATTCCCAGCGCTTCATGCATCTGAGCTCATTTAACCCTCTCACCGCTGTGTGCTAGGTACTATCATCATCCCCATTTCACAGACGGGCAAGTAGAGGCCCAGGGAGGCTGGGTGACCTGCCTGGTAACCGGCAGACCCAGAAGTTTGGTTGGATCCCGTGACTGCACCCCCAGCCTCTGCTGTATCTGGACGGTCTCCATTGTCTGAGAAACTCCGGGAACTGCTAACGAAATGAGGGTGCGCGGAGGTCTGGAGACCCGGTCCCCACTTCCCTCCCCACTGCCTGGACCCCACACTGGCCTTCCTGGGTGAGGCCAGGGCGGAGGGCAGTGCCAGCTGCCCGTATGTGCGAGGCACCTCCGTTGGCTGAGTTTCCTGGCCTTGGCTGCCCAGTGCTCACCCCCACGGGGCCAGAGAAGCCGCCTGGCCTAGGGCTGGACTCAGGACGCCCAGGAGGCCGGAGACCAGGGTGCCACTCCCAGCGCCCTCTCCTATCTCCTGTGGGCCCTGGGAACCTGACCCAGGGCGTCTGCTATCCCATCATAGTCCTACAAGAGACCGACTCAGAGTCCCAGGGGGTCCACTGCGCCCCTCTCACCCTGTCTGGTGATATTGGGGGTGGTGGGAGGTCGTGTATAAAGACACTGTGAGAGCAGCAAAGATGGCAACTTGGCCAGGCCTGTCACTGGGCATGACATCCCTGGCAAACTCCCTGGAGAGACGCAAAAAGACCAGGACAAACTGGAGGCCAGGAAACGTCTGCTTCAGCTCTGCTTTCCAGTGGGCCGCTCCTCTGCAGTCGGCTCCCGGCTTTCCCCCGGCTTCTGTGTCCCTGAGCTCAAGCTCCTCTCCTCACTGCCTTGGCTGGGACGTTCGTCTCCAGCTCCCTCTGAGGATCTTAGGTCTTGCTCCAACTCTCAGGACCAAACTTCCAAGAAGGAGCTCCAACCAGGACATCTTTATTGCCGGTGCCTTGATTAGACAGACTCCCCCTCTACACATCCCACTGGCTGTTGGCCGGGCCACTGATTGGCTGCTCTGAATCCAGTGCTTTCCCCGATCCAATCAGCTGTAACCAGGGAGGCGGGGTTCCATATTACCAGAGGATTGCTGCTGACATAATGGATGTATTTCTTCACTGCTGAAGCCATTTGGAACTGGGGAGTCTCTTACCTGAGCAGGCATCTCATTAACTTGCATTTGGGTCTCATGCCTTTGGTGATGAGTCACTTGCTTCTCTGCTTCTGTGCGGTCAGGTGAGTTGGAGTTTCTCTTCAGTTCAGTTCAGTCACTCAGTCGTGTCCGACTCTTTGCGACCCCATGAATCGCAGCACGCCAGGCCTCCCTGTCCATCACCATCTCCCGGAGTTCACTCAGACTCACGTCCATCAAGTCAGTGATGCCATCCAGCCATCTCATCCTCGGTCATCCCCTTCTCCTCCTGCCCCCAATCCTTCCCAGCATCAGAGTCTTTTCCAATGAGTCAACTCTTCGCATGAGGTGGCCAAAGTACTGGAGTTTCAGCTTCAGCATCATTACCTCCAAAGAAATCCCAGGGTTGATCTCCTTCAGAATGGACTGGCTGGATCTCCTTGCAGTCCAAGGAGTCAAGAGTCTTCTGCAACACCACAGTTCAAAAGCATCAATTCTTCGGCGCTCAGCCTTCTTCACAGTCCAACTCTCACATCTATACATGACCACAGGAAAAACCATAGCTTTGACTAGATGGACCTTAGTCGGCAAAGTAATGTCTCTGCTTTTGAATATGCTATCTAGGTTGGTCATAACTTTTCTTCCAAGGAGTAAGCGTCTTTTAATTTCATGGCTGCAGTCACCATCTGCAGTGATTTTGGAGCCCCAAAAAATAAAGTCTGACACTGTTTCCACCGTTTCCCCATCTATTTCCCATGAAGTGATGGGACCGGATGCCATGATCTTCATTTTCTGAATGTTGAGCTTTAAGCCAACTTTTTCGCTTTCCTCTTTCACTTTCATCAAGAGGCTTTTGAGCTCCTCTTCACTTTCTGCCATAAGGGTGGTGTCATCTGCATATCTGAGGTTATTGATATTTCTCCCTCTTACTAGTAACCAAAACCATGTGGCTGGCACCTCTGGTTTATTCCAAGATTGAATGAGTAAGACCTGGACAAGGGCAGTCGCGACCTGACAGAACTGAGGTGACAGGATCCAGAATGCTGCTTCCGGAGGCCCCGCTTCTGTTGGCAAGCCTCCTTCCAGCGTCAGTCAAAACTGACCAAGGAGGCTTGCATTTCCATCTGCAGGCACCAAGGTGCCTGTACTCTGAAAGACCAGTGGAATGAGCTCATCCATTCTGGTTACGGTGGGAGCTCTAAATGCCCAGTCCTGGGCCTGTTCTCCCAGTTGAGGAACCAGCTTTCTCTCACCCAGGGGGGCAGGGGAGCGTGTCTGCAGCCAGAGGCCCCCCCTGCACCCACCGGGTTCACCACAAGTCTCCCATCAAGCCGGTCCTACGAACGTCCCCCCGTCTCCCCAACTCCTGACGCCGATGATGAGAGGGACTGTGATGCCTGACCCTTGTATTGTTCATGCCTCTCTCCATGGGCAGGGTGTGCCAGCTCCGCACCGAGTACTGGGAAGGAAGGGGACACAGGGGCGCCGTGGGAGGCCGAGCACCTTTTACTCCAGAGTAAGCCTGGGCATTAAGGAGCACCCAGCCCAACTGCCCCACCCCCAGCTTCTGCGTGCACACCTCTGAAGACACAGAATCGTCTCTTTGCTGATTTATGGGGTCTTCCTTGACATGAAGGCAAATAAGCCTCTTTACGACTTCCCCCCATCATGGTTTTCCTTCGAGGACCACTGGGTGGGCACGCCTAACAATCCACACTGAATCCCGCCTGTTTGTTTCACCAGTTCACCTGTGCCCCAGCCTCAGGACCCTGACGACGCCAGTCATTTATGTCGCGTCTTTCTAAGTAGGGAATGCAAACAGCAGCCCAAAGACCAAATCTGGCCACTCCTTGTTTTGTAAATGAAGTTTTATTCGGATATAGCCACACTTACTCAATTACTGTCTGTGGCTGCTTTTGATTTGCAAAGGCCGAGTCGAATAGTTAACACTGACACTGTGTGACCTACCAAGCTTAAAACACTCTCTGACCCTTTACAGAAAGACTGTTCTGATTTCTATTCTGAAGCATCAGTGGTCCCTTAAACAGAACAGAAACCCCAGGT
The DNA here is from genome assembly GCA_006410635.1 of Cephalophus harveyi. Classification (NCBI taxonomy): domain Eukaryota; kingdom Metazoa; phylum Chordata; class Mammalia; order Artiodactyla; family Bovidae; genus Cephalophus; species Cephalophus harveyi. The sequence goes on along the minus strand of SJYT01029381.1, from coordinate 251,902 downwards.
ATGGCCTGACCTTCAGGATGGACACTTCCCAAGGTGTCCGCTCCTGGGATCCTGTGTGTGTGCTTGGTGCAGGCTCGGAATCTGCGTGTCTCTGCAGCCATGACTTGACGTTGGCTCCATGAGAGCCCGTGGGCAGCAGGAGTGTCCAGGGCACTCTCGCACAGCCTGTTGCTGAGGCCTGTTGCCAAAACACGGGCCCCGGCCTGCGTTCAGCTTGGTTCTTTTTTTCTTTGTTGCCTTTGTCCCAACTTCTTGCCTAACAGAGGCTGTTTTGAGCCATAGGTCCCTCATCCATCTATGAACCAGCCCTCCCAGCTTTGTTATGGACTGTCCCTGACTTACATCAATTTTTTCACTTCATGATGGTGCAAGAGCAGTACGTGTTCAACGGAAACCATGCTTCAGATTTTGAGTTTTGATCTTTTCCTGTCTGTGGGATGTGGTGCAGTCCTCTCTCGTGATGCTGGGCAGTGAGCCACAGCTCCTCGTCAGTCAGCAGTCTTGAGAGTACAGAACCCAAACACTTACAGCCGTTCTGTATCTGGACCACCGTTCTGCTTTTCACTTTCAGTATCAGTTCAGTTCAGTTCAGTCGCTCAGTGGTGTCCAACTCTTTGTGACCCCATGAATCACAGCACGCCAGGCCTCCCTGTCCATCACCAACTCCCGGAGTTCACTCAGACTCGCGTTCATCAAGTCGGTGATGCCATCCAGCCATCTCATCCTCGGTCGTCCCCTATAGTCTTCAATATATGACATGAGATATTCAATATTTACTTATAAAACAGCCTTTGTTTCAGGTAATTTTGCCCAGCTGTAGGCTAATATAAGAAGGTCTCTAGATAAACCCATGAATATAGCAGGATGCAACCCCATTGTAAGTTGAGGAAGATCTGTATTTATTCAACTTCCTTTCTATGTCTTCATCCAAATCGTTGATTTTCAAAGAGCATGGCGCTAGAGACCTCCTTTCCTGGTTGTTACTGATCTACTTATTAATGGTTAGACATCATTAATCAACCGATCTCCACCCACAAACTGCAAGGTTCCACTCTACCATGTTATTAGTAAGGATGTTTGGGTCATTTTGTCAAATAGTTGACTGGGTTTCTATTCTCAAATGCCACCACCCACCTTTTAGGAAACAGGCTTGTGGAACTGCAGAAGAGACTTTGGAAATCCGTTAGCTGATCCTCTTTTCTCGCAGATGGTGAAACCAAGGCCCAGACCAGTGAGTCGTCCAAGGTGACAGAGTGAATTAGCGGCAGAGCCGGGAGTAGGGTGCTCTTTGCATCCAATCACCAATCTGGTGATTCAGACTGTGTGTGAGTAGCTAACTGCTGTAACAGACGGGCCCCCAATGTGAGAGACCGCCGCAGCAGAAGGCACCCCGTCCGCACTCGTCCTGGTGAGCACGCAGGGCGGCGGGGCAGCTGGTGGCCTGGCCGTCCGTCAGGGGCCCAGGCGCCTCCCATCCGTGGCTCGGCCGCCCCGCGGGGCCTGCCGGCGTTCGCCGCCTGCGGACGGGAGAGGTCTGCGGCCCGGCCGGGGGAGCCTGCCCTGCTGGGTCCCAGCGACCCTCTGCTCCGGCTGCCACTGCTCCCCTCGCCCCGCCCGGAGCCGTCCCTCCCGACACAGGCTCGAATCACACGCTCGGCCCCTCGTCCCATCCAGAAAGGGTCGGTTCCGGACTCAGGGCTGGGCAGCGGGGCCGGGCTGCCGTCCAGTCCGCCGAGCCGGGAGGCTGGGCTGACTGAGCAGCTGGGCTGAGCCCGGCGGCAGGTGACTGGGGTGGGCCCGGCGGTGGCTGGGGTGAGCCCGGCGGTGGGTGACCGGGGCGAGCCCGGCGGTGACCGGGGCGGGCCCGGCGGTGGGTGACCGGGGCGGGCCCGGCGGTGGCTGGGGTGAGCCATCGCTGGGGCGGGGGCTCCCCCTCCTGAAGCGGCAGCCGGCAGTTCACACCGGAGTCTGCCCACAGCGTCACCCCCCTCCCCGCGGGCGTGTCCCCGCGGTCCCCTCCCCGGGGAGGCGCCGCCAGGCTGAGAGGTGGGCCCGCCTGGCGCTCTGGGCGGTCGCCCTCTTTGTCGTCACTGGGGCGGCTGGGTAACTGGGGGCTTGGAATCCCCGGCCCAGATCCTTCCTACTCCACGTCCACCAGGCCCTTTCCCTTGAAGTAGTTGTCCGGATATCTGCGTTTGTGAAGCCTGGGATCTTACTCCTAGTAAGAATGGGGACCCCTTCCAGGGCCCGAGAGCGGGCGCTTGTCTCACACTCAGAAGCCACCGGTCCAGGGAGACGCGTGCACACAGGGAAGAGGCTTTCCGGGGGGGCGGCGCCCGGGCGGAGGACAGCAGGGTGAGGGGCCCAGGAGGACCACCCTGCCGCGGGGCGCCCAGTCTCGGGTTTGATGCTGATGAGATGAGTTTCCAGGCTGTCTCTGGCCAGTCGTCCTGACTCGGGACCCTTCCTGGCGGTGTGCACATTGCTCAGTCAAGATGGACTCCGTGGAAGGACTCTGGGACGTGGGCAGGACATGCGGACGGCGCCTCCTCCCTCCTTTGACCTTTCCCGATCTCCTCTTGCTGGTGGTGGCTTGTTAATTCTGTGTTCCTTCCCAGGACCTCCCGCTGCACGGTAACTCACGTGAGTGGTTACCATCGTCCCTGGTGAGGGTCGCCGTCTCTGACCCATGCCCTTTCCTGAGGCACCGTGGCGTCGAAGGTCTGTAGAGCCACACACTTCTTACTTCTGCCCCTACCAGCAGCATAGGCAACCCCTCCGTGACCCAGTCTCCTAATCTGCAAAGGAGAACTACCAGTGGGTAGTTAGCAGGGATGTATTGCATGGATTAAGAAGACGCTTACTCCTTGGAAGAAAAGTTATGAGCAACCTAGAAAGTATATTCAAAAGCAGAGACATTACTTTGCCAACTAAGGTCCGTCTAGTCAAGGCTATGGTTTTTCCTGTGGTCATGTATGGATGTGAGACTTGGACTGTGAAGAAGGCTGAGCACCAAAGAATTGATGCTTTTGAACTGTGGTGTTGGAGAAGACTCTTGAGAGTCCCTTGGACTGCAAGAAGATCCAACCAGTTCATTCTGAAGGAGATCAGTCCTGGGATTTCTGTGCTGCAATTCATGGGGTCGCAAAGAGTCGGACACAACTGAGCGACTGAACTGAACTGAAAGAATATGGAAAAACTGCCCTGAATATTGAGAATTTAGTAAATGAGTAAGATAAAATTAACATGCAGAAACCAAAAGTCTTCATAAATATAAAAAAAAGTTAAAATAACAGCAGAGTAGACTACATTTATAATACCAAAACTTATAAAATATTTAGACATAAAATTAACAAGGAATGTGTAAAACCTATGGGAAGAAAAAAAGAAGTTCCTGAAATGCAAATATGTACACTTGAGCAAACTGATGTATATACCGTGTTCTTGAGCAGAAAAATTTAAGGTTGTAAAAATGTCAATTCTCCATAAGTTAATTTGCAAATTTGATGAGACCTTCCACTCCCAAAATACCATCTTTTTCCCCCTAGAGCATCAGAAGTTGATTATAAAATTTATAAGAGAAAAAGCTAGTAAGAGTAGCCATGAAAAAAACTTAAAAAATAAGAGCAATACGGGATCCTCGCATTATAAGATATCAAATGCAGTTTAAAGCTTCTGTAATTACAACAGTGTAGTATTGGCGCACAAATTGGGAAAATCCAAAAATATATCCAAGTTCATATGCAAATTTGATATGCGATAAAGGTAGTATTTCAAGTTAATGGAGGCAAAGAAGAACATTTTAATAAGCTGTGTTGAGACAGCTGGATACCCACACAGAAAAAGGTAGAATCAGATTCAATCTTCACATTGCATGCCGAGATAAATTCCATATGAACTAGGAATCTAATTGTAAAAGCGAAAACAATAACGCTATAACGAAAGCATATGTGAATTCCTTTATAACCTGGGGTTGGTAAAACATGGTCTTAACTATGACTAAAAATGCGAAGCAATGAGGGGAAAAATAGTAAAATTACTATATAAAAAGTTAAAATTTTTCCATATAGAAAAATAAGCACAGTGAAAAAAATGTTAAACTGGGAAAACATTTTTAAACTTACCTCACAAGTTCAGTTCAGTTCAGTACAGTCGCTCAGTTGTGTCCGACTCTATGACCCCATGAATCGCAGCACGCCAGGCCTCCCTGTTCATCACCATCTCTCAGAGTTCACTCAGACTCACGTCCATCAAGTCCGTGATGCCATCCAGCCATCTCATCCTCGGTCATCCCCTTCTCCTCCTGCCCCCAATCCCTCCCAGCATCAGAGTCTTTTCCAATGAATCAACTCTTTTCATAAGGTGGCCAAAGTACTGGAGTTTCAGCTTTAGCATCATTCCTTCCAAAGAAATCCCAGGGCTGATCTCCTTCAGAATGGACTGGTTGGATCTCCTTGCAGTCCAAGGGACTCTCAAGAGTCTTCTCCAACACCACAGTTCAAAAGCATCAATTCTTCGGCGCTCAGCCTTCTTCACAGTCCAACTCTCACATCCATACATGACCACTGGAAAAACCATAGCCTTGACTAGACGGACCTTAGTTGGCAAAGTAATGTCTCTGCTTTTGAAAATGCTATCTAGGTTGGACATAACTTTTCTTCCAAGGAGTAAGCGTCTTCTAATTTCATGGCTGCAGTCACCATCTGCAGTGATTTTGGAGCCCCCAAAAATAAAGTCTGACACTGTTTCCACTGTTTCCCCATCAGAAAATGACCAAACCTGGATACTAAGTCCTGGCCATTAGTGAGCAGGAATTGGATTTTTTTTTTTTATCACTTAGAGCTCTCACAAAAATGAACACTGAACCTCAAAGAAATCTGAACAGGCCCAAGGGAAAAACATAACAGGGTAGAAGACTGTACACTTGGGAAAAGGAAAGAGACTGGTGTTGGCAGATGTGGCATCTGTGTTCTGGAGCCAACATTCAGTCTGTGACTACACAGTATTTGAAAACTAGTCAATACTCATACCTCTCCCTTCAGTGTTGGCCATGCTTATGTCTTTATGATTAAAATTCCTCACTATTCATCCATGTATTCATGTTATTTTTCCCCTGAATGTTCTGGTGTACACATATCTACTTAAGTGTTCTTCAGAGACCACATGCCATTAAAGATTTAATAAAATATATCTTTAAGATGAGACAAAGTTATTTCACTGCTCTCCACGTACACTAATTCTTGCCATAAAAATACAATATCAATCTGTAGTTTTTCACTGTATGATTCTAAAGGCTCCTGGGTTTTTTAAAAATATAAAAAGTCATAGTTTTTCTGTTTTCAACACATTCATTAGTACTGATTTACAATGGATCGAGTTAGAAAGTACGGATAATATGCACATGCCAAATGAATTCATTAAGACCAGTGTGATCGCAGTGAATGTCAAATGAATTAATAATAATGGGACCTCTATGTGTTACCATTATTTTCACAGTGTGTTACTGTTTTTGTACATATGAGTCCTGAGGATAAATGACACATACATATTACCCTTGTATGTTAATTGTTTCTTGATAATCGGAGGTTGGTCTAATAATCTCATGGGCAGTAAAAGTTTCTACCCCCTATACGTGGAGAAATTACTATTATTTATATGCCTCATTGAAGAGTAATTCAATATTTTAGATTCCAGTTAGAAATGGCATTTATATTAGACCTCCCACACATCCACTGAAATGTTACAGCCTTTTAGACATATGTTTTCTGTGAGTAATATTTAAAAAGAATTTAAATTGCTCTAAACTTTTTCTAGGAGTTCGTGTTTTATTTACTTGACAATTGACAGCTCATTATACACATACATAAGCACATATATTCATGTTGATTCTCCATCCTGATAAACACAGAGGAACACGGAGTCATTGTGTCACATACTTGATCTTGGAATAATTTTATCTGGCACAGTGGCTCCCTTGTCAGCAAAATTATAAGGAAACTACCTATCATATAAATTTTTAGTGAATTTTAAAACGTATGGCTTTTAGTATGTAGTGCCACTGAGCCTGGTGACTCAGCAGTAAGGGATCCTGCCGGGAGTGCAGGAGATGCAGGTTCGATCCCTGGGTCAGGAAAATCCCCTGGAGAAGGAAATGGCAACCCACTCCAGTATTCTTGCCCGGGAAATCCCATGGACAGAGGAGCCTGGTGGGCTTTTCAGTCCACGGGGTCTCAAAAGAGTCAGACATGACTTCGCAACTAAACAACAACATATATAGTGCATAATACTTCTCTTTCCTCCCATTCCTAACCCAACTTTTTATTTTTCATTCTAGTGATGACTGGTTGGACTTGCAGGTGTTAGGATGGGTGAAGAGGAAAGGGTTGAAATTTAAGGTTGTGGCAGCTGCAGCAAGAAGTAATGGATAAATCTTACTTTAATTCCTAAAGAAATCATGAGGTTCAGACCTTCATATACAAAGGAAGAAAAAAATGAAGGCAAGGTCTTCAAATTGTATAAGACAGAAACCAGGAAACTGTAGTACTCTCATGTTCTTTTGCCTTGAAGCATCGATATCTCGTTTCTTCTATGCTTCAATAAATAGCAGACTTGCTTGCAAATTTTAATGATCAATCTTAGTAAATCTGCACGTTCCCTCACCACTTCTTCCTCTCTATTCATTGCTCTTTCATAATTCTTGTTTCTGACCAAAAAGAAGTCCAGTAAGTATTGTTTCTATCTCAATGGTAGGTACTCCTCTAAAGAGAACTAAATGTTTTGGAAATCCATCCCCATTTGGAATAGATTTCCTAATAGAAAATATTATGAACTTCAGATAGTCAACTCACAAGCATTCTTTAGCAATACAGCATTTCAAAAATAGATACCCTCCTTTCTGGTCAAGATTTCAGTTACTTCCTTCCACGTCATGAATGATATGCATCTCAGGTTTTTAGATAATAGGGAACTGTGACAAGCAATTTAAAAGAAGTCAGCATGTAGATTCAGAAAGGTTTGCACAATCTTGAACAATAGGTATACACTTTAACAACTGTATACACTTTAACAATAATCCTAAACCTACATTCCTTCTCTCCACCAAAAATATTTAAGCACATATCAGTGAGACTTGGCAGAAAGAGCCATGGAAATTACATTTTAGTTGACTATAGATTTGATAATAGTCAACTGTATGTTAATATTATTTGGGGCCAGATTAACAGAGGTATAATATCAAAATCAAGGAGTTGATAACTCCTAAATACCCTGGTTTGGCAGGTCAAACATGAAGAACTGTACTCAACTCTAAATATCCTTGCTCAAGAAGACACTGCCATACTTGATGCTTCCAGACAAGGGGTATGGTATAATTAAGAGGCTTTTATAGGATGTCATAAGAGAAACTACTGAAGAAAATAGAACTAACAAAACTCAGTGGGAAAATTATAGCATCATCAAATACGGAAAGGACAGGCATGTGGAAGGGGGAAAAAATTAGTCTGTGGTACTCCAAAGATTAGAATCTCACCTAATCAGATACAGATTTTTGACTCACTGCAAGGAAGATATGTAACAATTAGAGCTTAACATAGAATCACCTATTACGTGAGTAGATAAATTTGTCATTGCTGGTGGGATTCAAGTGGATATTTAAAAACCATTCTATCAGGAGGAGGGAGGGGCATCACCCAGAGGGATGGACTTGATCATGACTTTCAGTTTTGTTTTGTTTTTTTTTTTAAGCTGTAACTCACAGTAAGAAAGACATTTTACATTATGAGTATTCACACACATCAGTATGTATAATTTAAAGAATACATTCTCAAAGTAATACTTACCCTTATTATACATAACTCACTCATATAGTCTTTCTGGTCTGGCTGGACCACTTTCATTTTTTTTTAATACAGTTGCATCTTGCTCGATTGACCTCATATCTCAATAATGGAACGTGGTCCAAAATTTGAAAAACACTGAACTAAATGACCGCTTTCATCTCCAAGAGTCTCTCATTCAGGTAGATGTGATGGAAAAGGCTGACCATCCCAATGGTCAGAAATAGATGCTCCCTCCGACAGTCAAAAGGAAATGGACAACATGATAATGAATTTCTTGGGATTCGCTCACAATTTTGACTTCATTTACACTTAGAAATGCAGTAATAAAATAGTACTTTTGAGCACTTTATTAGGTACACATACAGAACCTATTTTGATTTCATGATAATGTTCAGCAACAGAGCCTCACATCTAAAGAGAGGGGTGCAACTGAGGTTCTTGCCTGCTTCTTGAAAAATCCTGTAGCTCTTCTTACCATTGATGAGGAAAATGTGCCATAGTGAGAGAATGTGGCAGGGACATGGAGGGGCAGAGCTGGAAGAGGATTAGTGCCTATGAACACCGTATTACCAGAATGCGAGAGGAAATGGGGGAAAAAGAACTGGAAAGCAAGGCTTGAAAATCTACCTCTGACTGTTACCAGCTACCAACAGGGTTCTGTGAGTATATTTTATTCAGTTATAACAGTCCTCCAAGGAATATCTTATATAAGTGGCTTAGTGAAGTAGAGAGACTTGCCCAGAACTTGGTATAATTTTTGTACCATTAAGAACATTGTTTTTTGTTTTTTTTTTTAAAGAAAAAAAAATAGTGGCTTGGTTGGATTCTTTAAGTGCCTCATTTTTTTTTCCTTGGGATATAGAATAAGTCTTTTTCAGATGGGAGATTTTTTTCAGGAGAGATATGAAAAAAAGAATTGCCAGAAGGGATGTGGTATAAAAAAAAAAAAAAATCAGACTCATCTTATTACTTAAACACATCTTTCCAAATGCCTTCTGTATTGGGGGTTAGTGATTTTGACTTATGTTTCTTTTAAGAGATCATTTTTCACTGAAACTTCTGAAGAAACAAAATCCACTCCTTATAGGAAAAAATTATGCAGATTCTCTGAGGCAGATATCTCTTAAAAAACAAACACACTCCCCAGTCACACTCCCAAATTCCCAGGTGGTTCGTGGCCATGGTTGAAAAGACTGCAAATCCGGACAGGTTGGTCTCTCTGTATCATCAATCAGATGTTCATACACTTGAGATGTTTATACCCCGTAAATTTCAGTTGCTTCTCTTTTGTAAATCAAATGTTTATTGTATATTACCGAGACATCTATGTAGACAGGAAACATAAAATAGTCTTCCTTGCCGGTTTACTTTGTATCATCAAATTTGAATGCACAGAGATCTTATCTGTGGTATATACCCTCTGTTTGCCCTCATATGCATTTACCTTTATGTAGAATAGTCAAAGCTACTCTTCTCTGAAGTGCAATATTTTTTTATTCTCTCAGAGAAGGCTAGAACTCATTTGCTCTGGGAATCTTCCAGAGACTGCTGGTTTGTTCTGTTAAGCTCATACAACCCTGGCAGGACATGGCCCTTCTTCAGTCATTGCAAGATTTATTTTCAGAGACAGACCTAAACTAGCAGGGCTGGCAGGACAGTCTGGACATAAGGAATCTCTACCCCACCTCTCAGTGACCCCTCATTTCTTGGCATTTGTTACTGGGGGCGCTTCCCAGCCCATGACCTGACTGTCTACCTGCCCCTGCCTGGCTCCTGGCCCACCTCACAGAGTCGCCACCTGCCCTCTCTGGGCCAATCAAAGGAAAGAAACGAGAACAGTGGAGAATGACTTAGGGACTTGGCTGCAAGTGGGACTTAAAGATTTGGCACCATGTCTGGGCCTTGCTGGTGGTGGCGGGTGGTAAGAGAAGGCAGCTGTGTCAGATCTCCCTCAGTGATGGCTTTGGGGCACAGAGGCAGCCAAGATCTGGGAGATGTCCCAATCCTTTGAAGTCAATTTTCTTGTTGCAGCTCCAAGCCCTACAACATTCTCTCGGTGATGGTACAGGTATAAATTACCCTGTCTATACATGGGACCACTCATGACCATGAGCACCTCAAACTATTTCCCTGAAAATTGTGAATTCCAAGGGGAAGACAGCAGTTTAATGAATTGATCAGACAATCCATTCAACTCAACATTAAAATAAATTGAGCCTATGATGCTGAGCTCTGCCACTGCAGGTCTGTGCTAGGGGATATGAAGACACAGTTGTTTTAGGACCCCATGGACTGTAACCCGCCAGGCTCCTCTGTCCTTGGGATTTTCCAGGCAAGAATACTGGAGTGGGTTGCCGTGCCCTCCTCCAGGGGATCTTGCTGACCCAGGGATCAAACCCACCTTTCTTTCCATCTCCTGTATTGGCAGGTGGATTCTTTACCCCTTTAGTGCCACCTGGGAATCCCAAATAAGTCAGAAGAGAAATAAACCAAGATGAGCTGCAGGTTCAGCTGCAGGACTAGTCCTGAATAATTGCAGGCGTCCAGAGTAATAGACCTGCATATGTTTCAAGCTCAGAACATTAAGTGGAATTCAAGATAGTGGGGTGTAGCAGGCAGGGTCTCAGGGCCAGTTGAGTCACAGAGTAGGGGACAACAGTATTGATATTCTGGGGGACTCAGGTTTTTCTTTAAATTATTTTTATTGGAGTATACTTACTTTACAACGTGCTAGTTTCTTGTTGTTGTTCGGTTCCTTAGTCGTATCCTACTCTTCATGACTCCATGGACTGCAGCATGCCAGGCTTCCCTATCCTTCTCCATCTCCGGGAGCTTGCTGAAACTTATTCATTGAGTCAGTGATGCCATCCAACCATCTCGTCCTCTGACATCCCCTTCTCCTCCTGCCTTCAGTCTTTCCCAGCATCAGGGTCTTTTCTAACAAGATGGCCAAAATATTGGAACATCAGCATCAGTCCTTCCAATGAATATTCAGGATTGATTTCGTTTAGGATTGACTGGTTTGATCTCCTTGCTGTCCAAGGGCCTCTCAAGAGCCTTCTCGAACACCACAGTTCAAAACCATCAATTCTTCAATGCTCAATCTCTTTATAGTCCAACTCTCACATCCATACATGACTACTGGAAAAACCATAGCTTTGACTAGACACTTTGTTGGCAAAATAATGTCTCTGTTTTTTAATGTGGTAACTAGGTTGGCCATAGCTTTTCTTCCAAGGATAAGCGTCTTTTAATTTCATGGCTGCAGTCACCATATGCAGTTATTTTGGAGCCCATGAAAATAAAGTCTGTCACTGTTTCCATTGTTTTCTCATCTATTTACCATGAAGTGATGGCACTGGATGCCATGATCTTTGTTTTTTGAATGTTGAGTTTTAAGCCAGCGTTTTTGACTCTCCTCTTTCACTTTCATCAAGAGGCTTTTTAATTCCTCCTTGCTTTCTGCCAGAAGGGTGGTGTCATCTGCGTATCTGAGGTTATTGATGTTTCTCCCAGCAATCTTGATTCCAGCTTGTACTTCATCCAGCCTAGGATTTTGCATGATATACTCTGCATATAAGTTAAATACGCAGTGTGACAATATACAGCCTTGAAGTACTCTTTTCCCAATTTAGAACTAGTCTGTTGTTCAATGTCCGGTTCTAACTGTTGCTTCTGGACCTGCATACAGGTTTCTCAGGAGGCAGGTAAGGTGGACTATTATTCCCTTATCTTTAAGAATTTTCCACAGTTTGTTGTGATCCACACAGTGAAAGGCTTTAGTGTAGTTAATGAAACAGAAATAGATGGTTTCTCTAGATTTCTCTTGCTTTTTCTATGGTCCAATAGATGTTGATATTTTGATCTCTGGTTCCTCTGCCTTTTTAAAATCCAGGTTAAACATCTGGAAGTTGTTGATTCACGTACTAATGAAGCCTCGCTTGGAAAATTTTGAGCATTACTTTGTTAGTGTTAGTTTCTACTGGACAGCAAAATGAATCAGCCATAACATATGCATATCTATCTTTTCTTTGGATTTCCTTCCCATTTAGGTCACCACAGAGCCCTGAGTAGAGTTCCCTGTGCTGTGCAGTAGCTCTCCTTAGTGATCGGTTTCATCCATAGTATCAGTAGTATACATACATACACACACTCACTCACAGTAAACATTAGAGTGCATGTGTTTTTTTGAATTACGGTTTTCTCTGGGTATATGCCCAGGAGTGGGATTTCTGGGTCATAAGATAGTTCTATTTTTAGTTTCTTAGAGGACCTCCATACTTTTCTCCATAGTGACTATATCAACTTACTTTTCCACCAACAGTACAAGAAGGGTTCCTTTTCTGCACATCCTCTCCATCATCTACTGTTTGTAGATTTTTTGATGATGTCCATTCTGACTGGTGGGAAGTAATACCTCATTGTAGTTTCTATTTGCATTTCTCTCATACTTAATGATACTGAGCATCTTTCATATGTTTTTGGTCATCTGTATTGGATAAATGTCAATTTAGGTCTTCTGTCCATTATTTTTTTTTTAATTGGGTTGCTTGATTTTTTCTTTTTTTTTTTTTTTTTTTTGAGCTTCATGCACTGTTTCAGGGACTCAGTTTGAAGCAAAACCTCATTTAGTAGGTAGAACACAGGGGATTTTTAGGGAGTGAAACTATTCTGTTTGATACTAGAATGGTTGATACATGTCAGGATACATTTGTCAAAACTCATTGAATATATAAGAGGAAGTAAACCCTATGGACTCCGGTTGAAGACAATGTGTCAATGTTGGTTCATCCATTGTAATAGGCTGCAGTGGTGCAGGATGTGGATGGGGGAGAGGCTATGTGTGTGGGAAATGGTATAGGAGAGCCTTCTATACTCTGTGCTTAGTTTAGTGATAGTCCTGAAACTGCTCTAAGCAATAAAGTATAATAATAATTTAAAAAGCTAAATTTTGTCATCTAGGTCCAGGGACCAGACAGAAAGCTGTATGGGTCACAGGCAAGCTGGGCCCCTTTCCTAGTATAGGAGATTCTGGACTAAAAGGAAAAAAGTCAAGACAGGCAACTAAATGGAATAGATGTTTAGGTCCCCAAGGACCCTGGGAACAGCGGACCAGAGGTTGTGGGGATTCCCCACAACTGTGTCCTAGTTTGTGGGCCAATGGCCAGGATGAACCCAGCTTGGTTTGGTGGTGGAGACTGGGTTTCATTGATTGCTGTAAGCCTGACTCTAACTTATGAATGGGTTGGGATTCAGGTTCGAGAAAGCTCAGTTCTTTCAGAAACTCCTCCAGGGTGGAATCAGGGGGTAACATCTCAGGCATGCTGCCCTGATAGAGGGGGCATCATTAGGGAACAGAACCCCAGCGCCACTGATCTTCACAAAGCAGTGTGAGGAGTGTCTTCTTGGCGTCCGCTATAATCAGCAGTGAACATCTATTACATTTGTGGAATGAGATCTGAGGCCACCTCTGGGTCTGGACCACTTGTGGGCTGTAACAACTTATAGCTTCCTTTCTCTGACCTCCCATGACTTCTTTAAAATGTGAGGGCACTTTGGGGATTCTAAAAACAAGATGAAACATGATCATTTGTATAATAAAGTATATTTTACAGGTATACATTTTCTATCTGCTTCTCTCCATTTTTATCTACAGACAGCAAAAGGAAAGGACTCAAATTACCCTCAGAAAGAATTATCTGCCAAGATGAAAGGGATCAGGTACTGTCTTTAAAGTCGATCTACTGAAAGGCAGATAATCAACCTGTTTTCTTTTCTTTTTATTTTTTCAACAAATTCTTCTGGCCCAAAGGCAAAGTGGGCTTCCCTCCAGCTGAAGACAGAGGGCATCTGACATTGGCTCTCCCTGTTATCTTGTTTCATCCCGAACTTTGTCCACTCAGAATCCATGACCCCAAAATGATCTGTTTATCCCAGTACGGACAGAAATGTCCTCCCTACCAGTTCTCAGCTGCTATTTTTAGCATCTGAATCTTTCTACCCCTTCCATTCTGAGGGTAGCATTTGCCTCACAGCCCCTACCTGAAAAATAGCTGTCAGGCTCCTTAGAAACCAACCCTTCCTTGGCTGAAAATGTTCTCAAACAGAGCAGTGCACTGTGTATTTCCTCTTCTTCCTAAAGTGCCAGCAGCTTTCCCACTCATCTTGCTGTTTAATCTGCAGCTTTAGCAACAAGGCAGGCTCCACTCCAGCGCTGCGCCTTCAGCACGCTTTAGCTTACTTACCTGGTTCACTCTTGAGCTGCACTCAAGCGCGGATGGAACTTGTTAACTAGGTGTTTTCACTGTGTGACCTTGTGGCCTCCAGTGTCAAGTACAGTGAAACCCAGGCAGCCATTCTGAGTGAAAGCAAGCCCTTGACTTGGAGGCACCCAAATTTCAGATAAGCCTCAACTGGCCGCCATCGGCTCCCAGCTGTAGGTGGTAGGAAGTCATGTTCGTGTTCAGTCTTGATTCCCCTTTCTTCCTTCTTCTGCATTTTCTCCCACCCTCTTCTGCTTTCTCCTCTCCTTCACTTCTTCCTTATCTTCATCCTGTTCTTCCATTCCTACTACATGACCATGTGACCACCACCCCACCCCATTCTCAAGACCCGGAATTCAGGATAATTCTAGTAGTTGCAGAATTCAGCCAATGGAATAAATCAGCTTCTGGAGGAGAGACTAGGAATAAAGCCACCTTTTCTACACTTTAAATTCTAAACAACCCACTGAACATGTTAGGACCCCGACCCAGCCTTAAATAGGGGATAGTTTGTGTATATTTGGGACCTCTGTCTCTTGGAGTTAAGAAATCAAGATAATCCCCAAGTATGAAAGTCACAAATAGTTGTATATTTTGCTAAATCCTATTAATCCTAATAACATCATAAATTTGTTTATTTAGCCCTGCCAGCCCAAGCGATGACATGCAATTGATCTTTGTCTGACAGAGCCTGAAACACTAGCTCAAGACAGCACACTGATTCGACTCCAGAGAAAGCATTTGGGGTTAACTGCGCCAGGTGTGGGCCGGGCAGATGGCATAGCAGCGGTGCCTTGTGTTGTCATGCACGTAATCTGATTTTCTGAAATGACCTCGAGACACCAATTTGCTCTGCTCACTATCAGGTGTGCGGTAAGGGGCCCAGCCTCTGGGGACCGCCAGCACCACTTCTGAGCCCTTCTCATCTGTGCGCTAATGGACAGCACTCTCATTGGAAATGGCGCTGCTTGCTCTTCGAACAGGAAGAAATTGTTAAAATGCTGGTAGCATTAGCAGGCAGCAGGTGTGGCAGTACATCCTGAATAGATAATTGAAGAGTTGTTTTGTTTTTTTTTTTTGGTAGTTGAAACTTTGGCACCCAACAGCAAATAAATAGTGCCATTTGGAGTACCTACAGTGTGCAGGGATTGAGCTTAATATTTACTCAAACTTTTGATACCCATCTTTCCTCCCTTCCTTTCATCCTCCCTCTCTTTTTTTCCATTTTCTTTCTTTTCTTTCAAAACAACAACAAAAAGCTGCTTATTTCTCACTGTTAAACCTTGAAGAAAACTTAAGTACATTTTGTAGAGATATGGCACACCATTATTATCTGATCAATGAATAATGATAATGATTACCTTTGCATTTATTTCTAGTGAATCTTCTGTGACTTCTAGTAGGATAGGTTATATGGGAAAGGTGTATGCTTTTCTTTTAGTCAGAAAATTGGGGGGACCAGAGGCTTGAGCTTTCTAAGTTTAATGACCCAATGACAATGTGTTTTGCAAAGTACCAGGCATTTACTTAGGAAACTCTTCTAACTTTCTCAAGTTGATTTTAGTACATTTCTATATTTTGCTGAAAAAAATCAGATATTATCAGCCAAAATTACATTCTCATATACTAAACCTAACAAGTAGAGAACCTCATTTCTCTGCTTGTATGTATAAGATATTAAAATCACATTTTCTATTGGTTGTTAAGCACTTCTTTAATAAGTCAACCAATTATTTCCAATCTTGAGAACTGAATTGTTGATGGATTGGTAAAGATTTTTTTTTTTCCTTTTTAATGACTTGGATTGATAATATGAAAACAAGATTTTATCATCAGCAGAAAATTACAGTCTTAAAGACAAATATATTATGTACTGAATAGGATAAAAAATTTGATCAGCTTTTTCCATAAGATGTTATGGAAAACCTGAATCAACATTTTGGCCAACCCAATAAATAATGACCTAACAACACTAGTTTTAAATTAATGGCAGGATCCATGGAGGGTCATATTTCTCCTGCTAACTTTGAGTTCTGAGCATGCCATAAATGGTTAGGAACTTCTGTGTACAAAACACTGTTTTGATTTATCACAAAATTATTCTTATTTCCTATAACTGTCCATTTTCAAGCTTTGACATTTTGTTATTCCTTGATAACATGCATAGGGAAGCCCTGCTCTGCCCACATGTGAACTATGTGAATTACAGTTCATGTCTGTCTCTTAATTTCTGTATCTTAGTTGGGAAATTGACACCCTGGGATGTATCGATGAAAAAGACTGGGGTCTTGAAAAAGCTGGAAAAATGTTATTATCTGAAGACTGCCTGCAGGAAGTAGATATTCAGCATGGAGAATTCAAGGGGCTAGGGCAGCACAGACTTGCTTTCAGGATTGAAAGACCAGACAGGAAGGCTCTTATCTCAGACTGGGACTCTGCAATTCACACTTCTGACCACAGATTAGAAGGAAGAGAAAGGTAGTCTTTAATCTATTGAAGGAATGAGGCTTCTAATTCTTAGAACAATTGTAAGTGGGTGTGTGCATCAGCATTCCATATTCATGGTCACAGTTATAGGAATTTCTGAAGTAGCTACGGGAACTGTTTGATGGTGTAAAAGCAGGTGAGAACTTGGACCCAATTACCTTGAAGTTCCCTTCCAAAAGGCTGAGTTCTGCTTTTCTAGGTGATCTATGCACATTCTTTCTCTCTGTGAACAAACACACTTTGGTCCCCACTCCTGATTGAGTGGCTTCTGGTCCAGCCTTACCTTCCATCCAAGATAGACTCGCTCTTGAATCCTCTGCTTCCAACCTTGGTTCCGCATGCTGGCTTATCTACGTCCCACAGAAGTATTTTTTTCTCACATCTCTAAAGTTTGGGGAGAGAACAAGCTAAAGTCAAGAAGTGGCCCAGGTGAGCATTTTCCTTTTGCAAAACTGAGACAGCTATCGAGAGTAGAGAAGCTCACGTGTGTCGTCTACAATTACATCACAGCAGCCAATGGCACACTATTAAATGCATCTAAATTCCTTGCCTTCCTTTTCAGAATCTGTTTACAGAATTATTCCTAAACACAGATGGAGTCTTTTCTGCCTGCACATATTAATTTGTGTTTTTATTTATGCACTTCTGATCTTTGTGACGTTCGGTCCTGTAGCCCAACACGAGTCATTTTTTATACATGTCCTGTGGAAAGGTGGTGCTTGCCCTGCAGTCAGCCTCACAAATCCCTGACACACACACACACACACACACACATGCATTTTTTTTATTGTTCTCACATGTTGCTTTACAGCCTGCGTGATTACTGCTTACAGCACAGCAGATGGGGTTCTTGCATAGCGGTGAAACAGATGAGATGCTCAAATCGATTGTTTTATCAACAATCAGTTGCAGATAAAAATCATTTTAATGAGAGAAATTAATGGTGTTTGCAAACATGATGTTAATTAAAGAACATTGCTTACGCGTTTTTTTTTTTTTCCTCCTCTCCTTTTTTTTCCTCTGCACACAATTTTTTGTTACCCCTGACATCTTTCATTATTGACTCGTGCCCCAAAGAAAAGGCGATTAAAATCTGCTTTTGTTTGATGTAGCTTTTATTGAAGAAAGAAATAGATCTTTCTGAAGCTTCCTGGTGAGATGAAAGTCTAATTATCTCCACAAATGAAAGGAAAAGCTTTAATTAGGCCTGTGCTGAATCCGCGCGCTGCGAATTTGTGCATTGTGATGGATGGAGCCGGCATCTCCTCCGTGACTGCCTCTGAAATAATGAAGGAACAGCGCAGTAGCCTGCTCCCAGGATTCAGCTGGCAAAGTGGAGTCGGGGCACACCTGGGTTGCGAGCCGGCGCCCGGAGCAGCTGCCACGGGCCGTGTTTCAGTCCTGGGCATTCGGCTGTTTTACAGCCTCCCTCTGAGCTTTGATCTCCTTTCAGACAGCAGGGGTCCTAACAAATCAAGCTTTTCATGTTTCACTCACTTTCCCTCTCTTTCGCTTCCCCATTCACACTCGAACTCCAAAGAGGATGGGTAAAATATTGTCTTTTTCTGAAGCAATTAATGATCAGCAGCTGACATGATTGAAGTGGGTGTTATGCCTTACAAGCAGTATTTTAAGGCTGGCTGGCGGGAGGATGCCGGGGCAAGGGAGGAATTCTCGAGCTTTTTCATTGTTTGCTGTGATGTTCACGATGTGGCCAGTTTTGCTAACTGTGCAGAAGGCTTCATCTGTGCGTCCACTTTTGAAAAAAAAAAATGCTGATACATCCATCCGAGGATGAAGGGTGACATTGCGAATTATTTTAAACCACTAATTGTCCCACGGGAGAAAGCTGAAAACACCAAGAATGGCCCAGTCCCTTATCTTGCCCCACTTTCCCCATGTTGGATGCAGTTTGGTCTATTTTCATGTCATCTGTCCCATTGATGCCAGGAAGGTCAAATTGGTCTGACACTGTCATTACTGCTGCTAATCAACTCTTTTCAATGACTCCAAAAGCACTTCGGACATAGAGAGTGATGGTTGGGATTATTTCACTTCTTTTGACCAGGCTTACAAAAGAAGTCAGGAAGGGAGAAATGATAACAAAAATTGAACAGCATCTATCGGGACTCTACCCTCCCCCTGCCACTTGCCTTTCTTTGAGTAGCAATTTCCTGCCATGGAAGAATGTTACATTTGTTTCAAAGGTAATACAAACAATAATAATAATAGTTAATTAAACTGTCTACCGAAAAACTGGGGGAGAGAAGAAATTTTACATGGAACACAGAACTTTCACATACTCTTGCTGCTGCTGCTAAGTCACTTCAGTCGTGTCCGACTCTGTGCGACCCCGTAGACAGCAGCCCACCAGGCTCCCCCGTCCCTGGGATTCTCCAGGCAAGAACACTGGAGTGGGTTGCCATTTCCTTCTCCAATGCATGAAAGTGAAAAGTGAAAGTGAAGTTGCTCAGTCGTGTCCGACCCTCAGCGACGTCATGGACTGCAGCCCACCAGGTTCCTCCGTCCATGGGATTTTCCAGGCAAGAGTACTGGAGTGGGTTGCCATTGCCTTCTCCAATGCCTCCATGAGTGAGGGGGTAAACTGAAAGGTGATTTTTGTGATCTAAAGAAATCCTAGGTCTTGACAACCTTCTGTTTTATAGAGGTCACGATCAGGCAATAAAGTTGTGCAGCGAGCGGAATACACTCGAATTAACTGAGACAGTTACTGAGGAGGGGTCTGACTTGTTCTGTGGGATGGAAAATTTGAAATGAGTACTTTCTTGAATGGAGTTTGAAGTTTATGAAATTTAGCCTTTAGAGCTAAAGCATCATTCCTGTTTTAAAAAATAGAAAACATGTTTGGTAACTCTTAGATCTCTCGACGGTGCTTTGGATCTCCCTCCCACTCTGTTCCCTTCTTGTCTCTAAATGTTTCCCTCATTTAGAGAAAGCTTGCTTTACAGTCTGTGCGTTTCATTTTAGGGCAGTATCACTGCCATTTACAGATTTCACCCACAAGACTGACCTTCTTGCAGGTGGTTGTCACCCAGCAGGAGAGTCTTACGAAGGTCACAATACAAAATCAGAAGGTCTGAAATGGAACTTGACAGCTGCCCTGCTCTCAGTCCGTATGGAAATGATGTCAGTTTTGGTCAAAACAGTGCAGAGCGGGGGAAGGAATTTACCGAGGAGCTAAGGGTGAGCGATCTCTAGACAAAGTAGACACAAATTAGGAAAGAGTGGGTGCAATCAAGTAGTTCATGTGACTTCTCAGGTCTAGGCCTTCTCCTGAAATCATGAGTATTGGGAAGGCTGGGAACTTTGGTAAGTCTATAATTTATTTTGTTGGAGTAGATCATCAGAGTGAGATGGGAAAATTAAACCGAATGCCAGAGAACAGATGCCAGCATTCCCCCCAATTAAGTGCTCACTTTCCTCCTTTCAAGCTTTATCTACGTCATCAGACAAGTTCACTCTTCGGAGCTCAGCACCCTTTCCTCCATATGCAAGTCCAGTGTTGCTAAAAGTGTCTTATGTGGGAGTGTATACAATGCTTATTACAGGAAGTGGAAATAGTGACACGGAGGCATCACTGTTTATTGGTAGTTAACTTTCACAGCTGAAAATATCTTAAATTACATTTTCTCTCCTTTTAAACATTGGTATGATATTTAAGGCCACTTTATGCCAAAGTCAAGGCTTAAAACCCTTTAAACATGTAGGAAAAATAATCTGAGGTACAAACAGGAAGAGAAAAAGCCTTTGAGAGAGTCCCATACTGCCCCCAGAGCTCTGTACAACTTTCTGCTTTGTCCACCCACCAATTCTCCAGAGAAATGAAAGTATTTTGTGATGATAACTTCAAAATATATAAACTTTTACTAAACAAGTATAGTCTATTAAAGATAGATAAATTACATTTACCTGGAAAATGTTATTTTTTAAATACTCATTGAGTATTCAAATGACAAATCAATAAACTAAAATTTAAAGAAACAAGTACATAAATAAGTAAATGTATGCATAAATAGTTTCAGAATGCAAAAAATAAAAATAAATCTGAGTGAATAACCCAGAGTAAGATACATATAATAGTCTGGAAGTGAGGGGAGGGAATTTCTGTTTTTAAAGAGCTCCTTAACCCCTTAAAAAGTATCTCAAATGAGAGGGTGAAGAGCAGACCTGAGGGAATGCATTCACGGTAGCTCCCAGTCTGTACAGTGACCACAACACTTCCGGGGCCAGGGAGGGTGTTAAGACCTCAGAGACCAGTGTGCCTGATCATCATATGGGCCACTTCTTTGCATCTGTATCATTTAGGATGTGAGGATTCCAAAACACCTCCCATCATGGCTGTTATTGTGATGTTTTAAAACCGTTAACCACTTGTAATGGTTAAGCGTAAGTTTCTTGATTACACTGATCATGATAGTTGTTGCTGTTATAACTGGAGTTGAGTTGGTGCCATAGGATCGTCCCATCCCAGAACTCATCTCCTCAACAAAGGCGTTATTTTCGCTTTCATTCTGGGATGAGGGGTAAGAGTGAGTACAAGCCACTTGCGGGGAGTCAAATGCTGTGGGCAGGGAGGAGTTGGGGTTCTCAAGTGGATGACTTTGGGCAGCCTATTGGTCAGAACATGAGGGGGTGGCATCCAGCCATGGAGAGGAGCGCCAAGCAAGACTAGGATGCTGCAGAGACAAAATTGGCCTAAAGTCCGTTATTGCCCAGACCTGGCTGAGCAGTGACCCACTCCTCCGGGAGTCTGCTCTGGGTACCAAGGGACCCGCCTGGGTTCATGGCCGTTAAGTGGACTCTCCATTGGCTTCAGGACAGAGTGCTCGCTGTGCAGCCCAGCCCTGTAAAGTCCTGATGATGTTTGGCTCACAGTCATCCCCTGAAGCCAATGTCCCAGCCACGACAACTCCTTTTGGTACATGGTGGCCCCTGCTGGGTTCTGTTGGGGAGGAAGATATCTTCATCCTTCCTTCTAGGTGCTTCTGTCCAGGCAAAGAACTAAACTGACAGGAGACAGATTAACAGGATAAAAATCAAAAGGAAGTTTATGTGTGTGTAGGTGAGACCTACAAAAACTGAATAAATCACTAAAATGGCATAAACTCTCACCTTAAAAACCACCCTCAGCTAAAGACAAAGGGCGTTGAGGGTAGAGGTTTGGGACTTTGAAGGCGAGGAAGACAGTGGACACAGAAAAGGAAAAGCAAATGTTTGGTAAACATGTGTTTGCTGGGCCAGGCCGAAACAGTGATAACCAGAGAAAAATTTTAACAGGCTTTGAGGGGTTCCTACATGTTCACACACCCTGTTCCTACAAGTATTGAGTGATCCATAGTGATGACTTCCTTTCTGAACAAGTCTCCTGTCTACCTTCTTTAGGCAGTCGGCGTGTGTGTGTGCGTGCTAAGTCACTTCAGTTGTGTCCAGCTCTCTGCCACCCCAAGGACTGTAGCCTGCCAGGCTCCTCTGTCTGTGGGATATTACAGGCAAGAATACTGGAGTGGGTTGCCACGCCTGTCTCCATAGGCAGCTGGGGGAAAATCGAAGATTCTTCCAAGTCTTTGGGGCCTTGACTGTTTTCAGTTGGAAATAACCCACATGGCCGAGAGAACTTTGGGGGTGGCAACTTTACTCCCCTACTACACTTTGCTCCTCCAGGCGGTCAGCCCGAGCCACTCTCTCCCCACCTTTTCTACTGTAGCTGTTATTCTGTATTGTTGTCCTCTGTTTGCCTAATGTTTCTCTTGGAGAAGAATCTCCCATGTTCCCCTATGGCTAAGTGAAAGTGAAGTCACTCAGTGGTGTCCGACTCTTTGCGACCCCATGGACTGTAGCCTACCAGGCTCCTCCGTCCATGGGATTCTCCAGGCAAGAGTACTGGAGTGGGTTGCCATTTCCTTCTCCAGGGGATCTTCCCAACCCAGGGAAAGGACTGTATTATTACCTCTGTGTTCCCTAGAGGAAGTATATGCAGTAGTTGAGAAGTGCCAGCAGCGGAAACCGATGCCTTTTGGTTTTCTTAAGAAGCAAAAGGCATGCAAGAGTGAAGGAAGGTGTGGAATTGATGCATCTTTATAACATAAAGTGTGCATTTATGAATTTATTATGACTCAGACCTTTGTACTGTCTGGTGGTTCAGCCATAGTTTCCTCCCTTACATTTCAATACGAAAGTTTATTTCTTTATAGGAAAAGTTCAATGCTTATCAACATCTAAACTTGACTTTTTGGCTAAACCCTTTATCACAAAGGCTCCTAGACTTCCACCTACATTTGAAACCAGGACGTATTTCTGCTTCAGAGTCTGTGAGCCTGCTTATCTATTGCACTTAAAAGTGTTTTCATAGGAAACAACCAAACATAAATAATAAATAGTGAAGTACATTTTATTCCTCCATCACGGTGTTAATTTGCCCTCTGGTTCCTATATAATGTATCAGGTGCCTGAGTCCAGACTCATTTAGATTAGAAATAGCCCAAAATGTGGGTGATACACATATTTATCATGTTGATTTATTAAGGAGCAGCTGTAGAATGATGCTAATTAAGTGACTATGCTTTCTTTTTGAGACTATAATTGTTTTTGGAACAGGCAGAAATGGAAGGAAACAAGCAGCAGGGGTGTTTGATTATATTAAATCTCTATTGTAAAGGTAAAAAATTGTCCACTTATATTTTTTCCTGCAACTTACATATCTCAGGAGGACATTACCATGGTTTACAAAAAGTTGCATACCGTCAAGATTCCTCTAAAACATCTCTGCAGCATTTTTACCCCCGGTTTGAATCACTTAGTCAGTTGTTGCTGGGTGTCTTCAGCTTGCTGAGCTGAGCTTGGTTTACAGGGTTCCTATGGCCAAGTTCTCAATCATACATCATTTTTTTTAATTGAGTGGGATAAAATTACATGCAAGGCAAATATAAGCATATAGTATAGGCTTTAACAATATTATTATTCTTCAGAATTTCTGTAGAAACTACATATTCTACCTTAACTGTTGAGAAGCAGAGTAACTATAAGTAAATTTTAGACAAAACAAACAAAAATTAGCCAGAGCCCTCAGAGTTTAAAGTCAGTTTCTTTACTAACACAAACTAGAAAATTCAAATAAAAGCAAATGTTATTCCTTTGGGTTGGTCATGATAAAAAAATGTATCAGTGAAATAAAAGAAATAGTTTCAAGAAGTTTTCAGTGGGTAAATCTCATAAACCTAGTAAGAATAGGAGAGCTTTTCATGGGAAACTCCTGGCCTATTAAAAGAAAAATACAATCAATAACCCGAAATCTCAGTTTCCACACTACCTGTTCATTACATACCTGTTCCACACTATTACAGTTCATTACAAAATAAAACACCAAAAAAAAAAAAAAATAGCTTACATACAAAGTAAAACTTCACATAAGTACAGAATAGACAAGTTTTAATAGAACGTTCTCCCTGTATATTATTCATATCATCACATTGCATACTTTCTTGTTACTGTAATTGTTCCCACTTAAATTTCATCTTCTTTAAATATAAGTCAAACAACCTTCAAACTGGCCATATGAGTAGATATTTCAGAGTGTAGCATTAAACAAGTTTTCTTCCCCCTTTATTTTTAGAAAATTCTGCAAAAAAAAAAAAAAAAAGACTTTTTAGTTTACTAGAAAATTATTTTCAGAATCAGCTAGGAGATTTATAGAAACATTTAAAAACAAGTGTAATCAAGAAAAACCACCAATACACCAGCGGTAATCCTGTCAACTCTTAGTAAGTAATACACCCTTTGGCTACAACATGAAACAAGAAATCAGATTTTGGAAAACGGTAAACACTCTTACTACTTTAAAAACTTGACCCAGATAAGATTCTTGAAAATGAAAGTTTGACTCTCATTTTCAACTCAGACCATTTCTGGAGCAGTGGTGTATGTTCCTAGGAGGATATAGGATTCGTAATTCCATTTTTGAAATTGTAGTAGCAGAGGTTTTTTTAGAGCTCTGGTTCACTGACTTACTCTGTGTCTACCTTATTATCATCATATTAAAATTTCCAGATTTGGAGGAAAGGTCGTATATTCAAAGCTTTCACTTTTTTCTTCAGCTTAGTTGAATCTGTACTTTTGCTGTGAACTCTTTTACAGAAAAAAATGAAACACGCTTAGTTGTAAACACAGTTATACTGTTCTCCTGAATTTTAAAAAAAAATTTTTTTCTATCTATGGAATAGGTTTGCATTAGATTATTTACTTTGCAGAAATTTGTGATTAGACAATGGCTTTGAAGTTGCACAAAGTGTAATATGTTAGACAGCAGTCAGTCATCTTGGGTGGCACGTGTTCTTGTGTTGGAGGCAATGTGGGGCTTCCAGCCAAATCTGTCTCCTCTGGATTATCAGGCATGACTGCCATTGATGGCTCAGTTCTGTCACTGTAATGAAATCTAAGAAAGCAATAAGGCAGTCTATTTAGAAAGACTAAAACACACTTCAGAGTATGAATTAAAGGGACTGAATATACATTCTCACATTTACTAATGCAAAGCCCATTGCCTGGTAGACACTATGGAGATAAGGATTTGATATTGAATAAAAGTTCCAGGCAACCTAATTTCCTACATATTATGACACTACTCGGAACAGACTTGGGAGACAGATCTTGGTTATTCCCATTTCATAGATCAGGTAAAGTTGCACTAGTGGTAAAGAACCCTCCTACCAATGCAGGTTTGATCCTGGGGTTGGGAAGATCCCCTGGAGGAGGAAATGGCAACCTACTCCAGTATTCTTGCCTGGAGAATCCCATGAACAGAGGAGCCTGGCAGGCTATGGTCCATATGGTCACAAAGAGTACACAAGACTTAGCACACATGCACAACTGAAGCCAAGAGGTAAAGGGAACTCCCCAAGGACACATTAATAAGTGGTGGAGCCGAGGCTGAAATCCAAGTCAGCTTTGCATTAAAACCAGCATTTGTTTAATGGTCTGACCCTTTCATAAGCATGGCTGTATACAAGCAACTACATATCATATGTGGTGGGGCTGAGACATAAAGTCCCAGTGCATGAGAATTCTTAATTTTCATTTAATATTACAGTTGATTTACAATGTTTTTTTAGTTTCAAGTGTACAGAAAAGTGATTCAGTTATACATACACACATATCCATTCTTTTTCAGACTCTTTTCCCTTATAGGTTATTATAGAATACTGAGCAGAGTTCCCTATACTATACAGCAGGTACTTGCTGATTATCTATTTTATTTATAGAAATGTGCATATGTTAGTCCAAAACTCCTGATTTATATCCCCCTTCTGACCTTTCCCCTTCGGCAACCATAAGTTTGTTTTTGAAATCTGTGAGCCAGTTTCCCTTTTGTAAATAAGTTCATTTCTATCAATTTTGCTTTTCGATTCCACATATAACTGATATCACAGAGTATTTGTCTTTCTCTAACTTACTTATATGATAATGTTTAGGTCCATCCAAGGAGAAGGCAATGGCACCCCACTCCAGTACTCTTGCCTGGAAAATCCCATGGACGGAGGAGCCTGATGGGCTGCAGTCCATGGGGTCGCTAAGGGTCAGACACGACTGAGCGACTTCACTTTCACTTTTCACTTTCATGCATTGGAGAAGGAAATGGAAACCCACTCCAATGTTCTTGCCTGGAGAATCCCAGGGACGGGGGAGCCTGGTGGGCTGCCGTTTATGGGGTCACATAGAGTCAGACATGACTGAAGTGACTTAGCAGTAACAGCAGCAGTAGATCCATCCATGTTGCCGCAGATGACATTATTTCATTCTTTTATGGCTGAGTAATATTCTATTCTATATATGTACCACATCTTCTTTATCCATTCCTCTTTTGAGGGACATTTAGGTTACTTCTATGTCTTAGATATTTATGTAGTGCTGCAGTAAACACCGGGGTGGATGTATCTTTTCTAAGTATGGTTTTCTCTGAATGCATGTTCAGGAGTGGGATTGCTGGATCATATGGTTATCTGAGAGTAATGAGGGAATTGCTTCTCTTCTCTCTGGCCGATATTTTATACTTGCCTGGCTAACATTCCATTGTGGTTTTGTCTTTGTCCTTGCCGTGGCAACTGGTTTGGGCTGGAATTGTCCCTTCTTGCATTACAGTTTATATCGATAACTGCACACCACTGTCTTTCTTATTTGCTCAATGCCCCCCGCCCCTGGTGGCTCAGAGGGTAAAGCATCTGCCTGTGATGCAGGAGACCCAGGTTCAATCCCTGGGTTGGGAAGATCCCCTGGAGAAGGAATGGCAACCCGTTTCCAGTATTCTTGCCTGGAGAATCCCATGGACAAAGGAGCCTGGTGGGCTACAGTCCACAGGGTTGCAAAGAGTCAGACACGACTCAGAGACTACACTTTCTTTCACTTTCTTTTCTTTCCACACTTAAAGCATGAAGTTCCTAGCAGTTGTACTTCTAGGGGTCTTTTCCAATAAGCTTTGGAAATATTTGCCACTAAGAAGCTAGGAATGACCCATCTGCTCTCTGTTTCTTTTTCCTTATTTTCTGTTTTCTGCCTCTCATGTTCTGCCCCTACAGAAATGGTAAAAAGGGACTATTTTCCTTAGATTTATTGAGACATGTAATTAACATATACAATGTATTAGTTTCAGGTGTACATCATGATTTGATATGTTTATATTGAAAAATGATGACCACATAAGGTTAGTTAACACCCAACACCTAATGACAAAATTTTATTTTCTTATGATGAGAACTTTTAAGATCTTCGATACAGCATTATGAACTTTAGTCACCCCGCCGTACATCACAGTCCCTTAATCTTTGTTTTATATCTGGAAGTTTGTACCTTTTGACTGCCTTCATCCATTTTGCCCACCTTCTTATTTCCTAACTCTGACAACCAGTGATCTGTATTCATGAGCTCGGTTTTTTAGATTCCACATGTAAGTGAGAATATAATGAATTTGGTATTTGTCTTTTTCTGTCTGGTTTGTATCATTTAGAATAATGCACCCACATTTCATCAATGTCTTTACAAATGGCTGAATAATATTCCAGTATGGAGACATTTATATAATATTTTCTTTAATCCATTGAAGGACACAGGTTATTTCCATGTCTTGGCTGTCATAAACAATGCTGCAACAAGCAAGGGGATGCAGATCTTACTTTGAGATGATGATTTCATTTCTTTCAGATAAATATCCAGAAATAGAAATGCTGGTTCATACGATAGTTATATTCCTAATATTTTGAGAAACCTCCATTTTGTTTTCTGTAGTGGTTGCACCAGTTTACATTTCCACTAATAATGCATGAGGATTCCCTTTTCTCCACACCCTCACCAGCACACGTTATCTCTTGTCTTTTTGGTGATAGCCATTCTGACAGGAGTGAGATGATATCTCCTGGTGGTTTTTGATTTGCATTTTGCTAATGATGAATGATATGGAGCATCTCTTCATACGCTTGTTGACAATCTCCTTCTTTTCTGGAAAAAAATGTCTGTTCAGTTTCTCTGCCCCAAAAGGGGACTTTAAAATGTCCTTACAGATTCTGGTTGAGGTTAAAAATAGCTGTCTCCGATTACCATTTAAATACACATGGCAAGGTACTCCTTCTTTAGCGCTGTGGAGTTCCCCTTTCTCTGCAGTGAATCAGTGGATTTAGACATCTCCATGTCCTTATCATGGTCTGTTAGCATAAATTGTAATGAGAAATTATTCTGAACCTTGTAAAGAAAGAGTTAAGTTTAAGGCAATCATTATACAGTTACAAAGAGCCTTTCCAGCTCTTTCTCTACACTGTTGAAGGCTCCATCTGTCCTCGGTCAATGCTCACAGACCTTAAGGAGATCTGAAACTCTAAAAGTAGATCAATTCTACAGTATTCTGAGGACAATTTATCAGGTCCTCAGGCAAACAAGGCAGGCTGGGCACCAGGCAACAGGAGCCTCAGGGTCTCTGCTTATAGCTTAGACAAATCTTGCTTGCTCCTTGGTGCTAAGTATAACCAACCATCCTTAAACTGGATATGCCATACCCGCTGCTGTCTCTGAGTGTGTTCAGCTTCTCCAGGCTTCTTTGGGGCTTCTCAGATTGCACTAGTGGTAAAGAATTCACCTGTGATGCAGGAGATGCAGGTTAGATCCCTGGGTGAGGAAGATCCCCTGGAAAAGGAAATGACAACCCACTCCAATATTCTTGCTTGGGAAGTCCCATGGACAGAGGAGACTGATGGGCTGCAGTCCATGGGGTCTCAAGTGTCAGACATGACTAAGCACGCATGCACACATGGACACACACACACACACACAGGTTTCTTCAAGCTCATAAAAGTCTCTTAAAAGCATATGCTTGGGGCCTCCACATGTGCTTTTAAGGACTAGGGTGAAGCAAGTAAGCGTTCATTTCAGGCACAAAATTTAAGAGGCAACGCACCAAGTCATCAAACTATATATTAACAGAGTGGTTTTTTTTTTTTTAATTTATTTAAAATTAATGCCCCAAATGCCTAGTAAATAGAATTCAAAGATTTTAAGCACAAAATCAGTATTACTGATTTTTTCCTAAGGAGGACTTTAGCACAGCACTGCTCCAGATCAACGCAGGCCTGGAATCCAATCTCACCTGGGAACAAGGACATTGGCTGGACAGGTAGTTGATCAGTCCCATAAAAATTAATATTATTTATGAGGCTCTAACTATGGTCCACTTTATGTGGATTATTTAAAGTAGATCATTTCCTTATCTTCAAAACAGAGATAACATAAGACCCAGAGATAAATAAGACAGAGACCCACTTAATAAGTGACAGAGTAGGGATTCCAATCCCACAACTGAGGTCCTGCACTCAACCACCTGTTTTGTACTGAGTCCCCAGTCATTTTAAGCATCCTTAAAATCCGGGGCATATCTTCTGCTTTGTATGCTCCAATGTATTCAGCAGCCACAGAGCTATAATTATATTCTTAACAAGTGTAACTGGATGGAAACTAGGAAATTGGAGAGAACTAGAAAATAAAATTGTCGTAGGGTCAGTACAAGATAGAGGGGAAGATTGTTCTCAAACCAGATGATGAGGCATTTCAACTCGTGACCCACTTTCGAGCTGAGAAATTTGTATTCTCTTAGTTTTCAGCACCTGGAATTGTAGATACACTATCTATGTATTTCTGAGTCATTAATCTTTTCTAACGTCAAAGAAAACTACTATCATGGAAGGAGATGCCCCCAGAGTATGGAGAATAGGTACCCATCTATGCACATCTATGGTAGGCACACAGATTGTGTCAGGCATGAAAGGAGAGCATAAATGTTAGCATCGGCCCCGCAGAGCAAGGCTGCCTCTCTGCAAAATGCTTTTGTTACCTGTTATCACAGAAATGCTACTGGACCCAGGATATTAACCAAAAAAGCTTTCTTTGCACACTTATATCTCTGGTAGGGTTTCACCCCCTAGTATCTTCCCATTGTCTTACAATCAGCTTGTTCATTTGTTTTCTGGTAACCAGAATGCTTTTTTCCACTTCACAACTATTTCATAATAACGCTGATGTTTGAACCATAGGGAGAATGCTGAATGGTTTACCTACACTATCCCGGGTACATTTTCTACCTCATGAGCTTTGCAAGTGCTATAGAATAATTCCCTGTTTTTATAAAACATGCCCTTTTGTTTTGATTTCTTTTGGTCCAGTTTGAGTATCATTTTGGTGTAGATTTCATACATTACCTAAGGAACAGGCATTGACGATTTTGCTGGTTTTAATTAAGCCCTTTTCAGCACGCTCAGGTGCTCTCATTCAAAGCTATCCATCACATCCAAGTGAATCAGGAGGCGAGCTTAACATGTGTTGAATAGTGATCTTGTATTTGTGTTCATCTGCTCATCAAGGAGAAAAAAAAAAAAGTCAATTTAAAGCAACAAGGGAGTGGTGATCTTTGTCTTTAAGGCAACAGTTGTATAATTGACCTCTTTTAGCATTTAATTTCTCAAGCCTCTAGGAAGCTTAATTTTGAACATCAAAGAGGTACCTGTGGAAAAAAATACTGTTCCAGGCTACTGAGTAAACAAATTACAGTTAATAGGGTCGTTAGCTTTCATGGTAAAAATTTAGACTGGGTATTCCTTACTAACAGATATGGAAACTGTCAGGATGTAGGATTTTTTGAAGCCTCTAAAAAATAAAATTAGACTTGAGAATTTGACAAAACATTCTATATTCTTTGCTGATGGCATTTCCTAGGTTTAGACAGGGCTCGGGTTTTATAATGCTGATGTGTTTATGAAAATCCCTTCCTAGCCACAGATAATCCATACTGATAAATGTATTCCTGTACATCCATGAATTATAGTGCTCTGTGGTTCTTGCCACACAGTAGCATCTCTCTCTCCCATCCAGGGTGCCAGCTGTGTAACAAAGTGCCAAGCTTCTAATTGCCCACAGCACAGTGTCCACAGCAATCTGCTTAAACACATGGAGTAATTCATGAAGATACAATGTGGGGGGTGGCAGGGAGAATTAATAAAAGAGTTTGTTTTGCATTAAACCTCAAGACGGGGTGAACAAAAATGATGTTTAACATGGAGGAAAAGCAAATATTTGCTAGCATTGACAAAAGAGATTTGCGGCAGCGATTTAGACTTGAAATCTGCAGCTGGTCAAGCACATCAGTGGTAAACCACCTTCTGACTGTGAGAGCTTATTGTACCAGCAGGATGCAGGAAGAGAGAACAACAATGAAAGCAAAAGCTCAAAGTCAAAACTGAGTGAGAACTGACTGTTCGGGTTTTTAAAACGTGTGCTTGCTTGCACGGGTCGGGGTGGGGGGAGCGCTGCACCTTGTAACTTAATTATGAATGCATTCTTAAATGCATACTTAGTCTGTCTTCTCTGAAAATGAAGCATATTAAGGTGCCATTGTAGCTTTGCTTATAATTGGTACCCATCAGTTTTACACTAGCATTAGTCTGCTTCAATCCCTTTGTTCATCTTGTTGCCTCTAGTAGAAGCAAAATGTCTTATTTCCATCTTATTGCTTGCTCCAAAACAAAGGACACAAATATATGTAAAAATAAAACTTCGATAATTACTATTTAAACTTTTTACAGAGACGTAATTATCGCACTAGGTTAGATCAGCAGTTCTCTTTCATGACTTTATGCCTACAGGTGATTGTGTCACATCATTTTTCTTCAGTGCTTGACTGTTTTTGTACTCATGGAAATTAAGATCATCAAGTAATATTAACATATATTAATATATTAATAGCTTTCCTGAATAATTTGAATAGTTTTGTTTTGTTTCTGCAAAGAGGAGGAAATATTAGCCAGTGAACTCCCTGGATCCATACCTCTTTGTCATCACGGTAAAAAAACTAGAAATATCACAAGGATCAGAGGCTGCTGGAGCACAAACCTTGGCGAGAGGAGTTTAGCAAAACTTCTAGGATTCAAACTCAGACAGCACCCACCTGACTCATTTGGCACATCAGAATTGCTCAGGTCAGAATTTATGTCTTAGTTTCTAATACACGTGGTAATAAATGCTCACCTGGAACTCGGGCCCATGAGGCTGCCTGATTTCTGAAGTTCTTTGTAAGTCTGGGTCAGCAAATGAAGCTTTAAGCTCTTCTACAATATGCTGGCAAAACCCTCAACCTCCATTCTCTTCAAGCTCTGCCATCCTTAGGGAGATAAACTCTGGGGAACCATAGTGCTTTAAATTTGCCACTTGTAAACAGCCTTATCATTGACTGGTCCTGACACGCCACTTCTGCACAATACAGCAAGGACCGGCGTCTGGAGATGCTGTGCTGCGTTGGCAAAAGGGAGAAAGTGCTGATGTGCCTCCTGCTGCTGGATTTATGGCCTGGATTTTGGAATATTTCTGCCCACCCAATCCTGCTGTCACTTTTTTCACTTTTGCCACTGTCAAAGGGTACTTGCTTATGTGATATCTCAAGAGTTGTGAAAAAGATTATTTTGTAATAGCAGCAAATAACTACATGTAAACACAAAAAAGCCATACTTCTCTAAGGAAACCAAAAGCGATAGTTGCTTAGGTAGCTTTGTCCAAGAAAGCAGCAAAGACTTTCAGCGAAGAGTGGCAGAGATTTAAAAATAAAGACAGAAAGACGGAAAAGTATTCTTCTAACAGATGGAGCTTTCTCTTTCAATATTCACCCAATGAAACTTACTTTATGGATAATATCGCCCGTACCCCCCCATGCAGGTGGAGACTTCCATCGGTCCACATTGAACGCTAAAGAATTTCACGACCCCAGAAGTTTCAAGCATCTGTGTGCTTTACCTGAATTAATGGTGGGGCTTAAATTAAAAGTAAATCATCAATCATCATTAATTATCCCTTCCACTGATGACTGCCCTTTCTTACACTTTAATCTTCATTAATGTGGAGGAAACGGAAAAATCCCAGAGGGCGTGCCCCATGTGTTTCTGCGCTGCGAGTCTGTCTCTCCAGCACACTCAGCTGCTTCGGAAAAAGAGCGCTGCGAAATGGGAAGCCGATACCTACCACCAGGGATTTTTCTCTGAATGCTTCAGATGAAATCAAAGGGCTCCATCCGTGCAGCCCGGGGCCCAAAGCAATGTTCAGCGCTTTATGTCTGTCACTGGACCATCTCGGGCTGCACTTGAACTTGTCCCGTAAGTTGCGTGCCTCCTGGACGGAGCTGCACGAAAGCGTCTCCATGCCAGAAGTGTCTCTCCCATGATTTGTTATGAGCTGTTCTGAGCAAAAAAAAACTCTTAAGAATGCCATGAGCTTCTTGCCGGTCTCGTTAAATATATAAGCAATGTAAGTGCTGTCTGGTGTATAAAATTTGCTTGTAGTTAGGTTACCTGAAATAGTTTTCCTCGTACAGGGAAAGAGAAAATGCAAAGCTCTCTTGATGAGCCCTGCGATGAACAGCGGATTTGGTGCGGAAGCTTCCCGCATTGCTTTGTGTGATATTCCCTCTACTGCAGGATGCAGGTGTTTGGCATGTGTGATCCTAACTCAGTAGCAAATGATTTTACTGTATACAGCAACATTCTTAAACATTGGAGACACTTGGACTCAGCCTGTCCCGGTGGCGAAACGAATCTCCAGCTAAATGGGAAGCGGCGCTGTCCATTTCTCATTTGACGGCTTCACTTGCTGTTTTCCTCCGCTTATTCCCCCACCAGCTATTATCAAGCAAGTATGAAAGGGTCCATCCGACCCCATGTGTGCTGAAAGTAACGTAAGTAACAAATGTGAGGAGCGTATAGCGCGTGGCTTGGTGTTATTTCCAAGGGGAAATAACATAGCAGTGTGCCACGGTGGACATGCTCTTACCTCACTGAGAGGGTCTTGCAAAAATCTAATAGTATTCCTTAAAGCCCGAAGACGTTCTGTGCTTCTGCACATAGCCCAAGAAGAGATTACATTTATTATCCATTCTTGAGCTTTTTAAATGTTCTGACGTGATTAGAGTAATCTGAGGAAAATTATTCTGTTGCACCCTGATTAGTGGAGCTAATCTTCCAGAAAGAGCCTCCAACCTTTTCGCTCAACATCTTTCTTTTAAAAAATGGTAATTATTAGGAGAACAGTTTCAGTTTATCTTTCTTTAGTAACAGAAAGGAGGAGAACCAATCTCCTCAGAACACTGAGCTTATGTATAAAAAACCCATACCTTTGAAGACATGGGTAAACAAGTTCGGTGTCTGGTCATCTCAGACTACAGTGGAGGGGGTGGTTTTCAGATCTGTTTTCCAGAAGCAAGAGGGAGAGAGAGGGAACGGACCAGAAATCAGAAGTGTCTCTGATGCAGTCGTCAATGCTCTCCTAGCAATAAATAAGCCGGCATCCCTGGGAGATGGGATTGTGCATTATCTGCATATTCTTCTTCGGTTAATTCTGGAACTTGATTCACGTGCTCCCAAATGGCCTGGCCCCGCCATGTCTATGATAAATGGATAAATTGGCATCCAGCGTGTGTCTGTAAAGCAAGCTCTAACTGAGAGGAGAGTATGGTGCTCTTCTCCCAAGGATCGGGTGTCTTCACAGACATCCCTTGAGCGCCACAAAGTGGTTTCAACCTTCAAAAGTATCAGATGCTTTGGTGTACTTAGAGCAAAGCCACACGGAGTCACATCCTACAGGATTCAAACGGTGACAGACAAGAGCCCAGTCATCTCTGAAGAGCTTTCATTTGACAAAAGGGGAAAGGAAACAGGTCTTTGTTGGTGTCTCTCTTTTTTTCTTTAAGAAACAAAAGAAGTTTCGATTTTTCTCTTTCTTTTTTCCTCTCCATTCTACACTCCCAGAATTCCGCATGGTTTGACCGTGGCGGAAGACAAAGACTGCTAGGTCCCTTGTCATTCACAACATAGGCCTTCTTAACACCATGCACACTTTTCTTTGTAAAGATTCACCTGGGACAGTGTGAGGGGACAGTACGGGAAGGCATTTTCACAGTGTTATTGGTTTTAAGAGTATGGAATTTTTTCATTCCTAACTTTACAAATAGGGATCTCAATGGGTCAGTGAGTCACCAGTTTATCACAGGACAAGTAGAAAATATATCAAATCGGTGACTCATTTCCTATTATGTTTACTAGGAAACACTTCCATACCAAGCACACCTGTTTAACAAATACGTAAGTTATTGGAAAGATTTAAAAGGAGCAAAAATAAACTCACAATTCCCTTGCTCTTCTTTGGGATGAAACCACAGGTTTGCAGGCGGCTGTAGTCTATGCCTTGCTTTAACTAGGAGTGCAAAGAGGCTATTTGATTAATCAGTTCCTAGCAGGTTTTATGCATTAAATTTACTTTTACAAATCCAAAAGTTATTCTTATCCATATCTCTCAGTTTGACTGATTAATTATCTATGGTTCCCCAGCACATACCATGATCACAGTAATGTTCTTTGGAGATATAATCATCAAAGAGCATCCTTTGGTTAGTGTGGTACATGAGAAGGGCATAAATAATGAAACAGAACAGGGGCCATTAATTCGTTCTGTTTTGTTTTCAGTGCTTGGAGGTTGGTTTACCAGGTAGGGGGTATGGAGCAGTTGGGGAGCGGATGGGAGGAGGCGGGCAATGGAACTGTGTATCAGGATTTTGCACTGTTCCCTTCAGCCAGCCCTGCTCTTTGGACCAGGAGCCCTAAAGCTCTGGCAAGCCTGGAGGGCTTAGAAGTTCTCATTTTGACTTGCCAAGCTTTGGGTATTCCCGGAGCATAGAACTCTCATTTGGAACTGACTACGTGTTTCTCCAACAGCAGATAACTGGAAGAAACTGCTTGCCTGTGACTTAGATGGTTTACATTTCAACTCATTGTTTAAGCCCGATCTTTAGGCAGTTTTCCTTTTAATTGAAAAGTTTGACATGTTGGATTGCTCATCAAGAATGCAGAAAAACAGGGCACAGAGCAAATCTTGCAAAACCTCTGTGCATGCCCCTGACTTTTGTCGAGGTTGGAGAGTTACTAGCTGAGTTTATAGGGCCTACTTCTATTGTGTCTCATTCTTGGGAAGCCCTCACTCACATTCTGTCGCATTTCTGTCAAGAAATTGACAGGCTGAGTCTTTGTAATATCCCTCTGCCTGTTTACCTGTGTTTCCATTTTTCCAAGACTTGAATATTTCCATTGTAGAGACATTTTAGAACCAAATTACTGTTGACCAGCTTGTTGATTAGGGGTCTCCTGTCTCCGAAGGCTCGGGCCTTGCAGGTCGTTTCTGCCACGTACTCACAGGAGCAGCTGGATTAGGCCCTCAGGCAGAGATGAACTGTGCACAGGCCCTCTCCTCACATCTCCCAGTGGGTAATTAAGTGCTACACTGCTCCAGCCTGCTAAGGAAATGTCAGCCCTACTCCTGGGTTGATTATTATTTCTTTTTTCTCTAAGTGGAAGAGAGAATAGCGCAACCCTCTTAACCAAACAATGTTAAATCCAGGGCACTTGAGAGCAAACCTGTTTTCCAGGATCTCTGAATTTAGCCTTCTCAAACAGTCCTAAACCAAAATCCTCAAAGGGAGCATTACTATAACAAGCTCAAGGAAACCCAGGTCAGAGAGTGGAGTGACTGTCATTTACCTTTGGCATAGTCTTGAATTCACAGGATTGGTTTCTTTCCCTGGTTGCAGGAAATCACTCTTTTTAACCTTCGGAGAAAATGATTTCTGTGGAATCTAATCCATTTGGCTTGATAATTTTAAAGCCACCTAAAAGCAAGGAGGAAAAGAAAGAAATCACTTAAACAAGAATCCGAATAGAAAATTGGGGAATCCGTCTTAAAGCCCCACAGGGCTCCCCATATGAGATGTGCCAGTCCTGCATTTTTTGACCCTGTCACAGTTTTATTCGACAGGTAAAGCAACATGCCTTTTTTTTCCTTCAGGTGTAAATTCCACTTCACTGGATGTGCTCAACCTGTAGCCTGAAGAGGTTAGGAAGTTTTACAGCGTGATTCAGAAGTGAAGCTCAGCCCAGGTTTTGTCTGATCGCCATGTATTTAAAGGGCTTTCTTACCCATCCATTGCATGGCATCTTAGTGGCCGCACAGCTGCTTCTTTCTCTGTGCAAGGACTTCTAACCAACAGCATTTCGAGACTCTCTGTGTTGTTAAGGTGGTGGTGTGTAGTCGTTCTTTGTATTGTTACAGTAGGGGTGGTGTGTAGTCGTAAAGTCCCAGTGACAAAGGATTAGTTGCAAGGGACTGAACGAGTCTAGTGGAGAAAGTTCTTTGAGTGTAAGTCATTTTCCTCCTGCTTCCTTTGGATGTTCTTTCTCACCTTCTCTCCCGTGTGTTTCTCTCTCTCAGGTTCAGAGTCAGTTTGTTTTTCTCTGTCTTTCCAGTAGTAGTAAGAGCATACCACTCTGATGACAGTCTGGTTCTGAAAGAAGCACCAAAATTAAGCCCTTGGCCAACTGCTGCTTCCGTCGCGGTCCCGGGACCCTCCCCCTTGGTCATCCTGGCTCGGGGACAGAGCCCCGGGATTCCCTTTCCGAGAATACCTTTGCCGAAACATATCCCCTTGACCCCTTTTTACCACCAGCACTCTTGTGTTTGCAGAGGAAGCTTTTGTGTTTGGGAAGTGTTAAATGTGATTTTCCAAGTGAAAATTTTAGAAGTATCTGACCAGTTGCTGATGGCTTACTGCGAATGGATTCCCAAGTAAGCACTTTATCTGTCTCAACATGTAATGGGCTAAAATGTTGAAATACACTTTTAAAATTCAGGAAAAAAAAAAAAACAACTGCTGTAAAATAACAAATTGAGAAATTGGAAAACATAAATATATATATTTGTTTATACATATTCAGAATAAAATAAAAACATTCAGAATTCTACCATCAGGGATATTACATTTTCTATGGTATGTGAAGTCACTCTGTTGTGTCCAACTCTTTGTGACCCCATGGACTATAGCTGACCAGGCTACAAGAACTGGAGTGGGTTGGTATATCTGCTTGCAATATTTTTAATGCAATATATGTACATACACTTGACACTTTCAACTATAAAGTAATTTGTAGATTACCTTACTTTTTATTTAGCCTTATATTAAGCCTTATATTTCTGAGTTATGTTCTTCAAAAATATGATTTTAAAAGCTGAATAATATTCTATTGTGTAACTGTACTATGAGGTATTGAAAAAATTATTTTTGTATAGAGAGGTAGGTTTAAAATGAAGAACCTAATACTTAATCTCCCCATGGCTGTCTCTTATACACATCTAGATGTGTATAAGAGACAGGGAGAATATAAAGCAAACTGCTAATAATTATTAGGTAATGAGGTAACTATGAACTTCCATTTTCTATTTTATGCGGTCTATATTATTTGAGTTTTATTGGGATAAGCTTTACCAATTAAAAAAGATATTTTTACTTTGAACAATAAAATTTGTAAGCCTACTTCCTTTTGAAATATTTACTTTTTTAATTTTGGAAGTTATATATAAATGCATACTTTGTGTTAAAATTTCAAAAAATATGGACAAAGTTTTTCTTCTTAACCAGCCCAAGATAACCACTGCTATGAGCTGATAAGGTTACCTCCAGACTTATTTCCATGCATTTATCCTCATTTACAAAGGATTTATCATACTAAACAACTTTCAGTCCAAGTATTGTTTTAAAATCATTCTTCTTAACCCTGAAGAAATAACAGTCTTGTCTTTATTAAAAATAAGTGCTACTTTGAAAACTAGAAAAGGTAACCTCTAGCATAGTGCTAGACTTTTGACAAACAAAATTTAAAATATTTACAAGAGGGAGTCGTGACTTTTTTTGTATAAATGTGGCTCACAAAGCACAGGAAAGCCTAAACACCTGGATTTTTCACTGTGTAACAACACTAATAACAGCTAATATTTATTGAATTCTTATGAGCATCAGGCACTGTTTGAAGTGTTGTGAATGTATTAAGCCATCAGATCCTCATAATCTGATGAGGAAGATTAAATTACTGAGCCCGTTTTGCAAATAATGAAGGTGGGGCTCAGGGAGGTTAAGTAACTTTCACAAGGACACCCAACAATGTTTGAAGGAGTGGTTTTCAACCCCAGAAAATCTAGGTTCACAGCCTGTGCTTTTAACAAT
Organism: Cephalophus harveyi; assembly: GCA_006410635.1. NCBI lineage: Eukaryota > Metazoa > Chordata > Mammalia > Artiodactyla > Bovidae > Cephalophus > Cephalophus harveyi. The sequence goes on along the minus strand of SJYT01029381.1, from coordinate 212,690 downwards.
ACACAGTATTGCGCCCCAGTGTAAGAGAGTGTGTGTGTGTGTGTGTGTGTGTGTGTGTGTATGAGATGAATGCTCATAGGATCAGAGGCTGCTCCTTCTGTAGCAAAACACACATGCACACACATGTATATAGGTATGTGTGTTTATAATGTACATATCATTATGTATATGTAATATAGGTATACATTTACGCGTAAGTAGGAGAAGGCAATGGCAACCCACTCCAGTACTCTTGCCTGGAAAATCCCATGGGCAGAGGAAGGATCCTGGTAGGCTGCAGTCCATGGCGTCACAAAGATTCGGACACGATTGAGCAACTTCACTTTCACTTTTCACTTTCATGCATTGGAGAAGGAAATTGCAACCCACTCCAGTGTTCTTGCCTGGAGAGTCCCAGGGACAGGGGAGCCAGGTGGGCTGCCCTCTATGGGGTCACACAGAGTTGGACACGACTGAAGCGACTTAGCAGCAGCAGCAGCAGTATAAACATATAAGAACTATTTTACAACTATAATCATTCCATTTGATATGTTTAAGGAGTTTTACTTACATTACCCCATCTATGGGGAAGGCACTGTAGAGAGTTATTGAACCCATTGTACAGGTGAGAAAAACAAGCTCATGGAGAGTAAGCTACCTTACCCAGCACCTGAGAGCTGGGGAGGCTGAGTGGGAATTAGAGCCCACATCTTCTGACTTTAAATCCATCGCTGCTTCTACCCATCTCTTCTAAAGTATGCAAAGACATGAATAGAAGCTAATGAGCAGCAGTAAGGGGAAAGGATCTGCCTCTGTTTAGATCTAGACATTTTTAGGAAAGCGGAGAGAATGGCAGAACTGCTTTTCTGAAGATGAACAGAAAACACAGAAGGAAGAACTCACTTTAAGTTTTGCTTGATTCTCTCCTCCAAGAAGGCTTAACTTCACATGAAAAAACTGAGAGAAAATTGAAGTGGGAAGGTAAATACCGAAGTCTGAAGTCCTTTTGAGAAACAAGAGAACTTACAACTGACAGCCTAAGATAAATATAGTCACATTTGGTGGTGATGGGGTAATTGTGATTAATCCCAGTATAATATAAATTATTTCTAATGACACTAGATAAACAGATGCTCTGATAATACCTCACCTGGAAATGAAGATACTGCTTACTGATCAGATAACATAAGGCCACAGGCACTGCATTTACACTGAGTGGTTCCTTGGTGCACTTACCACCCCTGTGGCCAGAGGCAAACATTGATAAGCCTGATACTTGGGACCGGAGCTCAGCTGTCACAGTGCTGTGGATATAGTAGGAAAAATGCTTGCTGAATTAAGTTCAATTGGACTGAAACTTTCATGAGGTTTGTCCATGTACAGAAGTTCTCTTCCTCCAAAATGCAATCTTTCTACACAGCCTTTAGACCAAAGTTAACACAAATTTGTCTTGAAACAAAAAACAGATAATAATTAGAAATAGGACACACACACAAAAACATGTTTATACCATAAAGATGTGCTCTTCTCTTAATATCATAAACTAGAAGAACAACTGTGTACAATAACATTTTAATTTATGCTGCAAATGAAAAAGTACTTTTTTAAAAGTAGCATTTTAAGTGTCAGAGGAAAGGCATATTAAACTATTATTTCTTTCTCGATGATCATAAAAACATGCATTCTGAAATCAGGACAGCTAGATGCTTAAAAGTCCTACATATAGAGTAATAAATAAGATAAATGAATAATTGAAATTTTGCATTATGCAGAACCAATAGATTAATTTTTGCAAAGGAACTTATTTCCAGTAATGATCTTAGGAAGTGATCCCTCATTAGTAGCTGTCAGTAAAGAAAGGTGGCCAGTCTTTACCACGTACATAAAGTCGCAAAGCTGAATTCTCACTAATTTCTCCTAAGACTATTTTACAGATAATTCATCCACTTTAACAAACCAAGCTGATCCTAAGGTTGATTTTGCTGACAGAACATAAAAAGCCCCCCCCTTTTTTTTTTTTCCTCATTGCTACTAAGCATAGAAGTTATTAATTCAAACAACTGATAATGAGTTTTAAGGAGACAATGTGTAACATGGAAAATAATGCATCATTTTTGTCAAATTCTGTGAAAAATTTACAAAACAGACATAACCATTAAAACAAAACTGATCATTAATGGATGCTGATTTAACAACAAAGTTATTGCCTATTCGCATGTTATATCCTTTGGAGAGGTGACTTTGTGTGTATCCCCATATGCATGTGTTACACATTTATAAAAATTCAACTAGTCTCAAAAGTTATTTCTTCTAAGGCCTATAGTCACCATGCCAGTTCTGTGTTTCACAAATTAGTAGTTTTTAGAAGTAGCTTTTGCTACCTATTTTTTTTTAAATGGGAGGTCTATTGTTCAGGTCTTATGCAGATACCATCCCAATGACTTTTAGCGTGTATCATGTCTTTTTATCCGTAATGAATGACTATTAGCATCAATTTTTATTACATTCAAAATAACCATCAATTTCTCCTTCAATTACATGTTTAAATGTCATGTGGTTATGTACTGCCTCATGAATTAGATAGCAATCAGAACCAGACTGACTTTAAATTGAACTGACCCATACAAGATAAGTGGTCTGAATTACAGAGAAAAGAAAGGAGGGGGGCAGATTTAAGGGATCATCTGAGAAGAGAAAGAAAGGGTGGGTACAGGAGGAACTTCCAAAGACAAGTGCCAGGGGAAATTTCTGCCTTCCTCCTTTTTGGGCTTAGCCTTGGTGCTAATACATGTCAAGAGATGCACGCATACACATCCCCGAGTCCATCTCTGCCGACGTGGTTGGCTCTCTGATCTTTCTGTCACACACACAGTGTCTCTTAGAGGGAGCACATGAAAGGCCCTGTGACATTACATTTTAAACCGCAAGTTTACACGTAGAGTGTGAACTTTAGCCAGTTATTTACTGAGCACCCACCAGTTCCAGATATTGTCGTCAGCTCTGGGAATCCGGCAAACAAGACATCTGGGATTCTGACTTTATGGGGCTTTCAGTATAATGGGGAAGAAAAGCATTAAACAAATCATTGTGGATGTTAAGTGCTATAGAGGAGAAGCCAGGCTGCTGTGCAGAAGTGAAACAGGTGAGCGTGAAAGGGACTGGGGAGAAAGCTTCTCCAGGCACTGCCGCTGAGGCAGAAACCTGAAGGATGAAGCACAGTTCTGGGTAATGGCTCCACCACTATTTAGCTCTCAACTCCAAAAGGTGCCATTAACTTAAACCATGATACAAATACATGGATCCCCACCTGCAATTGCACCCTGACTGCCCACTATTGCCTCTGAGGATGAGTAGGAGTGAGTTAACTGATTAGCAGAAGAGATGGGGAGAAAATTGTTACATAAAGAAGAGCATTACATCCCTGGGGTAAGAAGCAGCAGAGTGGCTGCAAAAGAAAGTAGGAAACCCAAAGGCTGAGTTTTGCATACAATGTTATAGATGCATCTTTTTCTTCTAAAACAAATGGAAAGTCCATTTGCATGAAGTACAATGAAAATGTTACTTAGAATTAAGATCTAATTTCAGGAGGACAAAATTGGATGTGGAGGCTAAGGTTTAGACTTTTCTAGCAGTAATGCTGAGAACTGGTTGTTGACCAGGATTATTACCATAACAAAATTCTAGGCAAAACTAGAATGTACACTACTTGGGTATGGGAAGTAATAAATAGCAATGAATCAAGAATGACGCTGAACACCTATGGTCAATTAATCTTTGACAAGAGAGGCCAGAATATATAAAACGAGGGAAACACAGTACCTTCGGCAAGTTATGTTGGGAAAGCTGGATAACCAAAAGTACATCCAAAGAGTTAGAACACACCCTCATACCCTACACAAAAATAAATTTGAAACGGCTTAAAAGCTTAAATATAAGACATACAACTCCTAGAAGAGAACATAGGCAAAATATTCTCTGGCATAAATTGTACCAATGTTTTCTAAGGTCAGTCTACCAGGCAATAAAAATAAAAGCAAAAATAAACAAATGAGACTTAATCAAACTAATAAGCTTTTGCACAGCAAAGGAAACCATACACAAAACAAAAAGACAGTCTGCAGAACAAGAGAAGATATTTGTGAATGATGTGACCAACAAAGGTTTAACACCCAAAATATACAAATGGGGGCTTTTCTGGTGGTCTAGCAGTTAAGACTTTGCCTTTCAATTCAGGGAGTGTGCCTGACCCCTGCTTGGGGAGCTAAGATCCTATGTGCCTTGTAACCAAAAACCCAAAACCCAAAACAGAAGCTATACTGTAACAAATACAATAAAGAATTTAAAGAAAATGGTAAACATAAAATCTCTTAAATATATATGTATTTATTAACAATTCATAAATGCTAATGAAAAAAAAAAAACAGGCAGAACACCTAAATAGATATTTCTCAAGAGACAACATACAGATGACCAATAGACAAATGAAAAGATGTTTTTCTCTAATAACTAGCTAATTAATGATGTTGGACAAGTCAGAGCTACAGTGAGGTACCACTTCACACTAGTCAGAATGGCCATCAAGTAAAAGTCTACAAACAGCAAATACTGGAGAGCGTGTAGAGAAAAGGAAACCTTCCTATACTGTTGGTGGGAATATAAATTGATGCAGTCACTATGAAAAATGGTATGGAGGCTTCCTCAGAAAACTAAAAATAGTGTTGCCATATGATACAGCAATCCCACTTCTGGGAGTATACTTGGAGAAAATTCTAATTTGAAAAGATGCATGCATCCCTATGTTCAAAGCACACTATTTACAATAGCCAAAACATGGTGGCAGTCTAAGTGTCCTTCAATAAATGAAAAGATAAAGAAGGTGTATGTATAATATACATATTCTATAGTGTATCTCATATATACATATGTACTGGGGTCACACAGTGTCGGACACGACTGAAGCGACTTAGCAGCAGCAGCAGAATATTAGCCATAAAAAGAATGAAATGAAGTCATTTGCAAAAACATGGATAGACCTAGAGATTATCGTACTAAGGGATGTGAGTCAGGAATACAAAGAGCAATGTCATGATATCATTTATATGTGGAATCTACAATATAAGCTTATCTACATAATAGAAATAACTCATGCATAGAGACAGATTTGTAATTGTCAAGGAAGAGGGAGGTAAAGGGAAGGATGGAATGGGGATTTGGGACTAGCAGATGTGAACTATTATATATAGAATGGATAAACATCAAGGTTTTATTGTCTAGCACAGGAAACTATGTTCCATATCCTGTAAAAATCATACTAGGATAAATACATAAATGTGGAGATACCTGTCTTGAAAGTGAATGATTGTACTGTATCTGAAATAAAGCATAATGGTGGTTAGTTTTTAATGCATACAGTTATAGTGGATAGAATGTACAAATTGAAATATTAAATAGGAAGTGATATGTGGTTTTGGGGGGAAGAAGTGGAATTGTTGTTGGAGATATAAACTTTGGAATAAAATACCCTATTTCAGCATATTTAAATCAACTTATTTGCAAAAGTAGAGATTCCAAATCAATACTACTAGAATACTTTATGAAACCACCTTAGTCAACAAGAAACTTTTATTTTATATTCAGGTAGCCTTTTCCCCCTGCAGATAACTATGAATACCTATAAAGTTTCTTGAATGCTACAATTTTTAAATCTAACATGCTATCATTTAATTCATAGCATATACTTTGTTTTCATATTGAAAATACTGTATACCAATCTCTGAATTTTGATTATTTCTATTATATTATCTTTAGGCATTAGAAGCATTTGTTAAAGACTTGTGTATATTTCCAAAGTTCTCTCCACAGCTACTAGCTGAAAGTACCAATGACATTTTGCAATCAACTGAAGCAAAAACTTTTTAGCCCAGGATATTAGAGGAAAGGAACTGTGACCAGTTTTTAAACTAGGGATCATTTCTACTTGTAAAGTTCCTGAAGAACTCACAGCGATCAGAGTAGGATCCCAGGGAAAAGAAGCAGGGATGTGGCTACTCAAATCCTGTTCTGGGTTCCAAAGGGATAGAATGAATGTGGCCCTTGATGTTTAGTGCAGAATACTAGGTCAGACAGAGTACTGGACTGGCTAAAATGTTTGTTGAGGTTTTCCATAAGGTTTTCCATGAGGTTTCCATAGAGAAACTAGAATATTTTGGCCAACCCATATCCCAGTATTCAAATGCCAGGAAACCTGCTCAGGATTAAAGAATATTCATGCCACTGGTTTATTTGGTAGCAGTACTCCTCATCCCTCCACCTCCCAAATATACTATGGACACAAGACTCTGATTTCTAAAAAATACATATCACAAACAATACACAAAGTTCATTCACTCATGCACAGATGCTTTTTCATGGGCACAATGGGAATCAGTCCCCTCTGGGGGAAGACAGGTAGATAGAAGGTTCACATTCTCCCTCATGTTCTCAATATCAACACTTGTTTCCAACCCTACATTGGCCCTTTAAAGATTCTCTGGTTTTCTAGCTAACAGACCCCAAGAAGAGAAGGAACTGCCCCCCCCAGCACTCATTGTCTGGTATAAAATTTCTTTGAGGGGTCCTCTCCATCCCCATATCCATTATCTCTTCTCCAAGTAACCCCTTAACATTAAGCACTCATTCATTTCAGTCGCTCAGTTGTGTCCGACTCTTTGTGACCCCATGGACTGCAGCACGCCAGGCCTCCCTGCCCATCAGCAACTCCCAGAGTTCACTCAAACTCATGTGCATTGAATCAGTGATGCCATCCAACCATCTCATCCTCTGTCATCCCCTTCTCCTCCCACCTTCAATCTTTCCCAGCACCAGGGTTTTTCCAATGGGTCAATTCTTCACATCAGGTGGCCAAAAGTATTAGACTTTCAGCTTCCACATCAGTCCTTCCAATGAATATTCAGGACTGATCTGCTTTAGGATGGACTGGTTTGCTCTCCTTGTAGTCCAAGGGACTCTCAGGAGTCTTCTCCAACACCACAGTTCAAAAGCAGTTCAAAACTCTTCGGCGCTCAGTTTTCTTTATAGTTCAACTCTCACATCCATACATGACTACTGGAAATACCATAGCTTTGACTAGACAGATCTTTGTTGGCAAAGTAATGTCTGACAGCCTTAAACCACTGCCAAATCTGCAGTGCCATCTCTGAAATATTGTCCAAGCATATTAATATTAATCTTTCTGCAATTAATGTTTTTAAAGGCAAATCTTTATTCAAGCACATTCTTTCTCATTTTTTATGTACACACTTTCCTGTTGCACTCACTGGCAGAAACTCCCATCTTAAGTTCACCATCGCCACTAACAACTTTAAGCACCATTACAACTTTAAGCACCATTGCCACTAACAACTTTAAGCACCATTACAAGAAGTAAAGCCAGTGTTAAATCCAAAACATAACCTAGACCCCTGGAACATAATTCAGCTAGATCAAAATGGATTTAGTAAATACTCTAAATCATGCTGAGATTCATGCCAATATAAAGAACTAAAATGTTAACTTAGAAGCAACATTATATACATGCAACAGTTTTCAAGGGTTGTGTTCTTCTTAAAGAAGAAGCTCTCAGAAATAGTACAAAAATATTAAACAAGGAGTCTTGAAGTGTAAATAGGTCAAAATATTTACCAGCCTCTTTTTAAGCCCTAAGAGGAAAAGGACTTAAAAAAAAAATTTAACACTAGCCCTCTTCATTTTCATTTAACTTTCTAAACATCACAGTGGCTAGATTTTACTTGAAAATTAAACATATCATATAAGAAACAAATTGCCAGTCCAGATTCGATGCAGGATACAGGATGTTTGGGGCTGGTGCACTGGGATGACCCAGAGGGATGGTATGGGAAAGGAGGTGGGAGAGGGGTTCAGGATGGGGAACACATGTACACATGTGGCGGATTCATGTTGATGTATGGCTAAACGAATACAATATTGTAAAGTAATTAGCCTTCAATTAGAATAAATAAATTTAAATTTAAAAAATAATAAATATATATTTGAAGAGTGAACTGATACCAAGTCAGGTTACAGCACATTAGAGGGAGAAAAGCACAATTTAGTTCTTGTAAGACAGGCTCCAACTTAAGCTAAAACAGATAAGGGGATCCCAATGTCAAAACATACCTTGGCTTCTACTCCAAAACCATCAGGAATCAGGAGGGGGGCTTTTTGAAAATTATAAACAAATTCAACTTTTTACTTCTTAAAACAAAGATAAATCTTCTCATGGTTTTTAAGGCTTAGACATGTGAAATCAAGGTGTTGACAGGGTCATGCTCCCTTGGAAGACTGACCTTGTACCGCTTCTGCTGGTTGCTGACAGTTCTCAGTGTTCTTGGATTGTAGCTGCATCACTCCGGCCTCTTCCTCTGTCGTTTCATGGCCTCCTTCACTCCGGTGTGTCTATGTGTACCCAAATCTCTCTCTCCTCATAAGGACACCAGTCACAGGAGTGAGTGCCCAGCTAATCCAGTATGACCTCATCTAAATATAGTTCCATAGCAAAGACCATATTTCCACAAGGTCCCATTCATAGGTATTGGGGGATTAGGACTTAAATACATCTTTTGTGGAGACAAAATTCAACTCACAGCTTTGGAAATTTATATGGGTCAGAAACTCTGGTCCATATAAAGAAAAGGAGAGATTTGGTAAGAAATAAATGAAATACACCAGGAACCACACTCACATAGAAGATGCAGAGGACCACACGGCCAAAGTCACCTGCCAATCAGAGCTCTGTGAATGCAGGTCACACTGTGCCACAGTGTTTTCTGGACCTGCTCAACCTCAAAATCTTCATCAGAAGTAGGAAAAAAAGGAAATTGACTAAAGAGAGGAGAGCCCTTTCAGTTACCCATAGATAACTGAAAATGTCAATCCCTTTGGCTACTTAGACTAAATCTCACCATGATTAAACCTCCATATAATAAGGATAGTAGCAATGCCATGCATCCACTTCCATCTTGCAATTATTGCAATTAAGATGAAGGTATCCTAACCCTCTTCCCCAAAAGAGATGATGTAAAATCATATCCATTACCACATCCATATCTGGGAGATATTAATTCCCTTTCCAGTTTGGCCACAATGCCACCTGAATATTTTCTAACCTAATGATTAAATTGCAAAACTAACCATACCAACAAAACTGACAGACATGTAGCTAAACTGACCAATAAAGAGAGAGAGAGAGTTAGAAAGGCGGGAGGAAGAGAAAGAGATGACAACCACCCACATTCCGTATATGAGATAGGAAAATAAGAAAGAAGGATGACTTTTTAAAGTAAGATTATTTAAAACGTTACCTAGAATTAAGATCTAATTTCAGAAGAGCAAAATTGGATGTTGGAACTAAGATTTAGACTTTTCTAGTAGTAATGCTGAAGACTGGTTGTTGGCCAAGATTATGACTGTAGCAAAATTCTAGCCAAAAGTAGAACGCACACTATTTTGGTGGGGGTAGTAAGAAAGACCAGTGAATCAAGAATGACCAGGAACACTTATCTTTGACAAGGAAAGCAAGAATATATAAGACAGGGAAAACACAGTCCCTTCAGCAGGCGGTGTTGGAAAAGATGGATAGCTACATGGACATCAATAAAGTTAGAACACACCCTCACCATACACAAAAATAAACTCAAAATAGCTTAAAGACTTCAGTATAAGACATGACACCATGAAACTCACAGAAGAGAACATGGGCTAAACATTCTCTGACATGTAACTTATCATTGTTTTCTAAGGTCAGTCCACCAAGTTAATAGAAATAGAAGAAAAAATGTACAAACGAGACCTGATCAAACTAATAAAATTTTGCACAGCAAATGAAAACATAAATAAACCACAGAGACAATCTACACAATGAGAGAAAATATTTGCAAACTGTGAGACCAACAAAGGCTTATTATCCAAAATATGTAACCGGCTTCTACAAATCAGTAACAACAACAATAACAAGCAACCCTATCAAAAAATAGCTAGAATACCTAAATAGACTTTGTTTCAAAGAGGACACACAGATGGCCATTAAGCACATGAAAAGATGTTCAACATCTCTAATTTTTAGAGACATGCTTGTAAAAACTAAAATGAGGTACCACCTCACACTAATCAGAATGGCCATCATTAAAAACTCTATAAATAACACATGCTGGAGAGGGTTTGGAGTAAAGAGAACCCTCCAAAACTGTGGGTGGGAATGTAAATTGGTGTAGACCCTATACAAAATAAAATGGAGTTTCCTCAAAAAACTTAAAACAGACATGCCATATGATCCAGCAATCCCACACCTGGGCATATAGCCAGAGAAAACTCTAATTCAAAAAAACTCTAATTCATCCATAAGGATGTCAGTTCCCTTGTTTGGGACCTCATCCTACATATCACTTTATCTGGCTGTTTATATGTATCTTTTCATAGCCTTTTATATATAATAAATTGGTAAACTAGCAAGGAAAAAAGATGAAAAACATACCAGAAAAATTCAAAAAGACTCATGCTCCCCTATGTTCATAGCAGCACTATTTCAATAGCCAAGACATGAAACAACCTAAATGTCTATTAACAGATGAATGCATAAAGATACACACAATAAAGAAAGAATAGAATAGTGCCGTTTGCAGCAATCAGATGGATCTATAGATATATCATACTATGTGAAGTATGTCAGAAATAGAAAATATAATATCACTTATATGTGTAATCTAAAATATGACACAAATGAACTTATCTACTGACAGAAAAAAGAACAGACATAGAGAACAGACTTGTGGTTGTCAAGGGGGAGGGAAAACAGAGAAGGGATGGATTAGGAATTTGGGACTAGCAGATGTGAAGTATCATACTATTATATATGTACTCAGTCGCTCAGTCATGTCTGACTATTTGTGACCTCATGAACTGTAGCCTGCCAGGCCCCTCTGTCCATGGGATTCTCCAGGCAAGAATACTGGAGTGGGTTGCCATTTCCTTCTCCAAGAAATCTTCCCAATCCAGGGATCAAACCCAAGTCTCCTGCATTGCAGGAGGACTCTTTATACTCTGAGCCATCAGGGATATAGAATAGATAAACAACGAGGTCCTATTTTATAACACAGGAAACTATATTAAGTATTCTTCAACACATCACTAGGAAAAATAAATAAGAACATAAATGAAGAAATAATAAATAAATTGAGATTCCTGTATTGAAAGTGAAGGATTATACTATCTTGAAGCATAATTGCGGTCAGTTTTTAAATTGCATGTTAGATGTGGATGTAACATAGCAACTGAAATATTGAATAGGAGGTGGCATGTGGTTTTGAAGGGGAGAAGAAAGATCATGTGTAAATTTTGGAATAAAATAACCAATTTGAGTATATTTAAGTCTGCTGCTGCTGCTGCTAAGTCGCTTCAGTCGTGTCCGGCTCTGTGTGACCCCATAGACGGCAGCCCACCAGGCTCCCCCGTCCCTGGGATTCTCCAGGCAAGAACACTGGAGTAGGTTGCCATTTCCTTCTCTAATGCATGAAAGTGAAAAGTGAAAGTGAAGTCGCTCAGTCGTGCCCGACTCTTAGCGACCCCATGGACTGCAGCCTATCAGGCTCCTCCATCCATGGGATTTTCCAGGCAAGAGTACTGGAATGGGGGTGCCATTGCCTTCTCCAATATTTAAGTCTACATATTAGCAAAAGTAAAGGGATTAGACAGCAATAATATTAAAATACTTCAGTGCTTTATAAAGTCACCTACATGGTGAAGAAATCTCTCTTTTGCATTCTAGTAGTTTTCTTTTTCCCACAAAAATGACTATGTATAACTACAGAGTTTCCTGAGTGCTGCAATTTTGACATCTATATGCTGTCATTTAATTTAGAGCATATACTTTGTTTTCATTTTGATAATACTGTGTATAAATCTCTATCTTTGATTTTTTCTATTAAATTATTTTGTTATAAGTATTTGATAAAGACATATATATATAGAATATATATATTCTCTATATATAATTCCAAAGCTCTCTCTGTACTACTTTACTGACCAAAACTACCAGTGGCATTTCACAAACACATGCAGCAAATACTTTCCAGCGCAAGCTTTCAGAGAAGACCACTCATGACAAAAGTTTTAGATGAGTGGTCACTTCTGCTTATAAAGTTCCTTTGTTCCTGGAGAATTCACAATGATCGGAATAGAAGCACAGGAATAAGGAGCGCGGATATGGCCACTCAAAACCTGTTTGGGCTTCTAAAGGGATGAAATGAATGTGTTACTTCGGGTTTCGTCCAGAACACTGGATCAGAAAAGAATTGACCAAAAAGTTCCTTTGAGGTTTTTCATAAAATTCTGCAGCAAGCACGAATAAACTTATTGGCCAACCCATATCGTAAGGCCAGGAACCCTGCTCAGGATTGAAGAATAATTGTGGCTCTGGCTTATTTTGTAACGGTACCAAGCCTTCCTCCACCTCCCAGCTGTACTGTGGACAAAGGACTCTGATTTTACAAAAACACATCACAAAATATACAAAGTACACTCACCCGTGCACAGATGCTTTCTCGTGGGCACAGTGGGTGATCAGTCCCCTCTGGGGAAAGACAGGTGGACAGAAAGCTCACATTCTCCCTCATGTCCTCAATACCGACACTTGATTCCAACCTTGCCTTGATCCCTAAAGGCTGTCTGGTATTCTAGTTAACAGGCCCCCAGAGTAGAGGTGCTGACCCAGCATTCAATCTCTGGTATAAAGTTCCTTTGGAGCCCCCTCTGTCCTCATATTCTTTCTCTCTTCTCCAAGTAGCCCCTAGACAGTAACATAAGACAACCTTAAAATACTGCCAAGTCCTCAGTGTTCTCTTTGAAAAATTGCAAAACATTAATTTTAATCCTTCTGCATTTAACCTTTTTGCAAACTTCCCTTTGTTTTCCTGGAATAGGCAGACCTTTCTTCAGACCCATTCTTTCTCATTGTTCGCCTACACGCTCTTAACTTGATGGACACATTGGTGTAAATTCCCATCTTAAGTTCACCATCAGCACTGATAAGTTTACCTACCAATGACACAGGTAAAACTAGTGTCAAATTGTAAATGTAACCCAGAAGCCTGGAACACAATCCTACTGGATCAAAGTGGATTTAGTAAATATTACAAATCATTTTGAGAGTTATGCATACATAGGGAAAGAAAGAAAGAAAGTGAAGTCGCTCAGTCATCTCTGACTCTTTGCGACCCCATGGACTGTAGCCCACCAGGCTCCTCTGTCCATGGGATTTTCTAGGCAAGAATACTGGAGTGGGTTGCCATTTCCTTCTCCAGGAGATCTTCCAACCCAGGGACTGAACCTGGGTCTCCCGCATTGTAGGTAGACACTTTACCATCTAAGCCACCAAGGAAGTCCCCTATGTAGGGAACTAGGTGGTTAATTTTAGCTTAGAAACCACAGTATACATATACACAGGAGACTTTTTAAAAAGGAGTATCTTGAAGGTTTTTGGAGCTATAAGGAAGATTCACTCAGAATGGCTGCAAAATTTAAATAAGGAGGTTGAAATTCTTGTCTGAAATGGTCAAATATATTTACCAGCCAACTGTGAAGACTGATGATGAAGATGACTTTTTTTAAACTCTTGACTATCTTAATCTTTTTATATTTAAATTTCTAAACACCACATGAGATATGCATTTATTTGAAATATGAAACACATATTTGAAATATGAAGGACATATTTGAAGAGTGATCTGATTACAGCATGTTAGGGGGTGACAAGCACAATTCACTTCCTATAAAACAGACTCAATGCTAAACCAGATAAAGGGATCCAAATGTCTGAGTACAATCTAGCTTCTTCTCCAAAACCATTTGGGGATCAGGAGGGAAACATCTTAAAAATTATAAAGTAAATTCAACTTTTATTCTCCCAAGGCAGAAATTATATCTTTCTATAGGTTTTAGGACTATAAATGTAAAATCAAGATGTTGGCAGGAGCATGCTCTCTTTCTTGTCTAGCACCTACTGATGACCTGCAGTCCAGCTTTCCTTAGCTTGTAGCTGCATCACTTCCATCTCTGCCTTTGTCATCTCATGGCCTCCTTCACTCTCGTGTGTCTATGTGCCTTCAAATCTCTCTCTCCTTATAAGCACACCAGTCATTGGGGTTAGTGTCCACCTAATCCAATCTGACTTCACCTAAATTCGGTTATATGTGCAAAAACCATTTTCTTTTTTTTTAATTTATTTATTTTAATTGGAGGTTAATTACTGTACAGTATTGTATTGGTTTTGCCATACATCAACATGAATCTGCCACAGGTATACACATGGTCCCCATCCTGAACCCGCCTTCCTCCTCCCTCCCCGTACCATCCCTCTGGGTTGTCTCAGTGCACCAGCCCCAAGCATCCTGTATCATGCATCGAACCTGGACTGGTGATTCATTTCATATATGATATTATACATGTTTCAATGCCATTCTCCCAAATCATTCAATAATGAGACGTTCATGTGTATTGGGAGATTAGAACTTAAGTACATCTTTTGTGGGGACAAAATTCAACTCACACATTTGGAAAATTACATAGATCAAAATCTCAGTTCTATATAAGAAAGGAAGAGTATAGACAAAGAATAAATGCAATAAGTCAGGAACCACAGTTGCACAAAAGATGCAGGAGACCATAAAACCAAAGTTACCTGCTAATCAGAGCTCCACGATGGGAGGACAAACTTTGCCACATTTGCTAAAATATGCCTGAGAAGCGCCATCAGAAGCAGGAAGGTTAAAAAAAATAGAAGAAGAAAAAATGTATTCTCCTTGCTTTAGTCAAGTTCCTTCCATAAATAACCAGAATAGTCTACCCCTTTAGCTACTTAGCACCATAACTTTCATATGATAAGAATAGTAGCAACATCATGCATCATCTCCAGCATCAACTATTGTGGATAAGAGGAAGATATCCTCACCCTCTTCCTCAAAAGAGAAGGTGCAAAATCCTACCAACTACTACATCCTTATCTGAGATTATTGATTCCTCTTCTAGTTCAGCCACAATCTGACCTAATTATTTTGGAATCTAGAGATTAAATTGAAATGTTAACAATTGCCAAGAAAATTGACAGATGTGTAACTAGATTGGTCAATAAAAGGAGCATCAGAGAAAGAGGGGGGAATCAAACATCCACCAACATTCCTTACATAAAATTAGAAGGAAAAACAGGAAGATGACTTTTAAAGTAAAATTATTGAATATGTTGCATAGAATTCAGATCTAATTTCACAAGGACAAAACTGGATTCAGAGACTAGGGTTTAGACTTTTCTAGCAGAAATGATGAGAACAGGTGTTGGCCAAGCTTATGATCATAGCAAAATTCTATCCAAAAGTAGAATATGTATGGCTTAGGTGTGGAAAGTAAGAAATACCAAGGAATCAAGAATCACATTGAAAACCTAATGGTCAATTAATCTTTGACAAGTGATGCCAGAATATGTAAAACAGGAAAACAGTCTCTTTAGCAAGTGGTGTTGGGAAAGCTGGACAGCCACATGGAAATCAATCAATGAAGTTAGATTGATTTTCAGCACACCATACACAAAAATAAACTCAAAATGGCATAAAGGCTTAAATATAAGAAATGACACAATGAAATTCCGAGAAGTGAATGTAGGCAAAGAATTCTTTGACATAAGTCGTACCAATGTTTTCTAAGGTCAGTTGATCAAGGCAATAGAAATGAAAGTAAAAATAAACAAATGTGACACTTGATGAAAATAATAAGCCCCTGTACAGCAAAGGAGAGCATAAGCAAAATGAAAAGACAATCTTCAGAATGAAAGCAAATATTTGCAAACTATGTGACCAACAAGGACTTAATATCCAAAATATACAACCAGCTTATACAGATCAATCACAGACACACTATCAAAAATAGGTAGAATACCTAAGTAGACTTTTCTTCAAAGAAGACTTACAGGTGACCGTTAGACACATGAGAAGATGCTCAACATCACTAATTGTTAGGGCCATGTAAGTCAAAAGTACAATGAGGTACCACCT
The DNA here is from genome assembly GCA_006410635.1 of Cephalophus harveyi. Taxonomy (NCBI): domain Eukaryota; kingdom Metazoa; phylum Chordata; class Mammalia; order Artiodactyla; family Bovidae; genus Cephalophus; species Cephalophus harveyi. The sequence continues at coordinate 196,620 of SJYT01029381.1, read as the reverse complement.
CGCACTAGTCAGAATGGCTATCGTTTAAAACTACAAACAGCAAATGCTGGAGAGGGTTTGGAGTAAAGAAAACTCTCTTACACTGTTGATGGGAATATAAATTGGTGTAGCCACTATATAAATAGTATGGAAGTTCCTCCAAAAACTAAAAATAGACTTGCCATATGATCCATTAATCCCATGCCTAGGCAAATATCTGGGGAAATTCTACATCAAAAAATATCTATGGGGACATTTGATCCTTAGTTTGAGAACTTGTCCTAGATATCTCCTTATCTGGTTGTTGATTTATATTCTTTGATAGTCTTTTATATATAATAAATTGGTAAGCTAACAGAAAATAACAATACAAACCCCCAAAGATACACATACCCCTATGTTCAAGGAGCACTATTTACAATAGCCAAGACATCAGTTCAGTGCAGTCGCTCAGTCGTGTCCGACTCTTTGCGACCCCAGTTTGATTCCTCTTCTAGTTCAGCCACAATCTGACCTAATTATTTTGGAATCTAGAGATTAAATTGAAATGTTAACAATTGCCAAGAAAATTGACAGATGTGTAACTAGATTGGTCAATAAAAGGAGCATCAGAGAAAGAGGGGGGAATCAAACATCCACCAACATTCCTTACATAAAATTAGAAGGAAAAACAGGAAGATGACTTTTAAAGTAAAATTATTGAATATGTTGCATAGAATTCAGATCTAATTTCACAAGGACAAAACTGGATTCAGAGACTAGGGTTTAGACTTTTCTAGCAGAAATGATGAGAACAGGTGTTGGCCAAGCTTATGATCATAGCAAAATTCTATCCAAAAGTAGAATATGTATGGCTTAGGTGTGGAAAGTAAGAAATACCAAGGAATCAAGAATCACATTGAAAACCTAATGGTCAATTAATCTTTGACAAGTGATGCCAGAATATGTAAAACAGGAAAACAGTCTCTTTAGCAAGTGGTGTTGGGAAAGCTGGACAGCCACATGGAAATCAATCAATGAAGTTAGATTGATTTTCAGCACACCATACACAAAAATAAACTCAAAATGGCATAAAGGCTTAAATATAAGAAATGACACAATGAAATTCCGAGAAGTGAATGTAGGCAAAGAATTCTTTGACATAAGTCGTACCAATGTTTTCTAAGGTCAGTTGATCAAGGCAATAGAAATGAAAGTAAAAATAAACAAATGTGACACTTGATGAAAATAATAAGCCCCTGTACAGCAAAGGAGAGCATAAGCAAAATGAAAAGACAATCTTCAGAATGAAAGCAAATATTTGCAAACTATGTGACCAACAAGGACTTAATATCCAAAATATACAACCAGCTTATACAGATCAATCACAGACACACTATCAAAAATAGGTAGAATACCTAAGTAGACTTTTCTTCAAAGAAGACTTACAGGTGACCGTTAGACACATGAGAAGATGCTCAACATCACTAATTGTTAGGGCCATGTAAGTCAAAAGTACAATGAGGTACCACCTCGCACTAGTCAGAATGGCTATCGTTTAAAACTACAAACAGCAAATGCTGGAGAGGGTTTGGAGTAAAGAAAACTCTCTTACACTGTTGATGGGAATATAAATTGGTGTAGCCACTATATAAATAGTATGGAAGTTCCTCCAAAAACTAAAAATAGACTTGCCATATGATCCATTAATCCCATGCCTAGGCAAATATCTGGGGAAATTCTACATCAAAAAATATCTATGGGGACATTTGATCCTTAGTTTGAGAACTTGTCCTAGATATCTCCTTATCTGGTTGTTGATTTATATTCTTTGATAGTCTTTTATATATAATAAATTGGTAAGCTAACAGAAAATAACAATACAAACCCCCAAAGATACACATACCCCTATGTTCAAGGAGCACTATTTACAATAGCCAAGACATCAGTTCAGTGCAGTCGCTCAGTCGTGTCCGACTCTTTGCGACCCCAGGAATCGCAGCACGCCAGGCCTCCCTGTCTATCACCACCTCCCGGAGTTCACTCAGACTCACGTCCATCGAGTCAGTGATGCCATCCAGCCATCTCATCCTCGGTCGTCCCCTTCTCCTTCTGCCCCCAATCCCTCCCAGCATCAGAGTCTTTTCCAATGAGTCAACTCTTCAGTGCTCAGCCTTCTTCACAGTCCAACTCTCACATCCATACATGACCACAGGAAAAACCATAGCCTTGACTAGACGGACCTTAGTCAGCAAAGTAATGTCTCTGCTTTTGAATATATTATCTAGGTTGGTCATAACTTTTCTTCCAAGGAGTAAGCATCTTTTAATTTCATGGCTGCACAACCTAAGTGTCAATAGTAGATGAATGCATAAAGATGTGTACACATACACACAACAGACTATTACTTAGCAATTAAAAAAATAATGAAATAATGCCATTAATAGAATATGGATCAACCTAGAGATGTATCATACTAAACAAAGTAATTCAGAAATAGAAAGACAAATATCATATATCACTTATAAGTGGTATCTAAAACACGACACAAATGAACTTATCTATGAAACAGAAACAAACCCACATGCATAGGGTTCAGACTTGTGGTGGTGAAGGGAGAAGGAGGCAGGGGGATGGATTGGGAGTTTAGGACTAGAGATGTGAACTATTACAGAATGGATAAACAACAACATTGTATTGTGTAGCATAGGTAACTATATTCAATACACTGTGATAAGTCATAGTGAATGAAAGTCACTCAGTCATTTCTGGCTCTGCAACTCCATGGATTATAGCCCACCAGGCTCCTCTGTCCATAGAATTCTCCAGGCAAGAATACTGGAGTGGGTAGCCATTCCCTTTTCCAGGGGATCTTCTCAACCCAGGGAGCAAACGTAGGTCTCCCACATTGCAAGCAGATTCTTTACCATCTGAACCAGCAGGGGAGTGGAATGGGTAACTTATCCCTTCTTCAGGGAATCCTCCTGATCCAGGATTCAAACCAGGGTCTCCTGCATTGTAGGCAGATTCTTTACCAGCTGAGCTACTAGGGAAGCCCTACTAAGGAAGAAATAAAAAATAAAGATGTTGAGATTCTGTCTGGAAAATTCAATGATTGTATCTTGAAATAAACCATAATGATGGTTAATTTTTAACAACTGAGTTTTTAGGTATAGGTGGAAAATACAAATTGAACTATTAAATAGCAAGTGATATATGGTTTTGGAGGGTAGAATCAGCATCATCGTTGGAGATATAAATTTTGGAATAATAAAAAAACCTTTTTGAGTGTATATAAATCTACATATTAGGAAATGTAAAGGAATTAGACATCAATACTATTGGAATACTTAGTTTTCCTATGCAGCTACCTAAATGAAGTGGAAACTTCCTTTTTATATTCCGGTAGCTTTTTTTTCCCCCACAAGAATGACTATGAATAGTGTATAGTTCCCTCGCTGCTATAACTTTTAAATCTAATACGCTATCACTTAATTTATAGTGTATAGACTGTTCTCATTTTGAAAACAAAGTATATAAATCTCTACATCTTTGATTATTTCCATTACATTTTTCTTAGGTGCTAATTTGTTAAGACTTGGGTATATTTCCGAAGTTCCCTTGGTAACTCCTTTACTAACTGAAAATATCAATGGCATTTCAAAAACACACGAAGCAAAGACTTATCATCCCTGGATTTTAGAGGAGACAACAGTGACCACTGTCTTTCAACTAGAGGGCACCTCTGTAATGTTCTTTGGTACTTGGAGAATTCACAGTGATCAGAGTAGAACCCCTGGGAGAAGAAGTGAGGATGTAACCTCGAAACCTGTTCTGGGTTCTAAAGGGATGGAATAAATATGTCCCCTGAGGTTTACTCCAGAACAATGGGCAAGAGAAAGAGTATTGGGCTGGTCAAAAACTTTGTTTGGGGTTTTCTGTAAGATGCTATAGAAAAACTAGAAACAACTTTTTAGCCCACCCATATCCTAGTATTTAAAGGCGAGGATTGGGAGCTCGTATACACCCATGGTGGATTCATGTCAATGTATGGCAAAACCAATACTGTATTGTAAAGTAAAATAAAGTAAAAATAAAATTAAAAAAAAATAATAATAAAGGCCAGGAAACCTACTCACACTTGAAGAATATTCATGCGATTGGCTGATTTTGTAGCAGTATTCTTTACTCCTAAATCTCCCAACTATTGTATGGACCCAAGACTTGGATTTTTGGGGAAAAATACCTATAACAAACAGTAATACATAAAGGTTACTTCTTCACAGATGCTGTCTCAGGGGCATAATGTGTGATCGGCCCCCTCATGGGAAAGACAGGTGGAAACAGGTTCACATTCTCCCTCAGTTCTCAGCACCAACACTTATTACCACCTTTTCTTGGACCCTTAGAGACTGCCTGGTTTTCTAGTTACTAGGAGCCCAGAAGAGACAGAACTACTCATTGTCTGGCATAAAATTCCTTTGGGGTCTCACTCCCTTCTCATATCCTTTCTCTCTTCTCCAAGTAGCCCCTCAACAGTAGGCACCAGGCAGACGTAAACCAGTGCTGATTCCGCAGTGTCCTCTCTGAAATCTTGTCCAAACCTTTAATGTTAATCCTTCTGCATTTATCCTTTTTAAATCCTTCCCTTAATTTTCCTGGGATAGACAGACCTATCTTCAGACCCGTTCACCCTCATTTTTCACCTACACACTCTTTATTGTCAGAGGCACTGGTATAAACTTCCATCTTAAGTTCACTATCATCACTGACAACTTTAACCACTATTATCAAGATTGCCAGGAAAAATATCAATAACCTCAGATATGCAGATGACATCACCCTTATGGAAGAAAGTGAAGAGGAACTAAAGAGCCTCTTAATGAAGATGAAAGAGGCGAGTGAAAAAGCTGGCTTAAAACTCAGCATTCAAAAAACTAAGATCATGGCATCTGGTCCCATGATTTCATGGCAAATTGATGTGTAACCATGGAAACAGTGACAGACTTCATTTCCTTGGCCTTCAAAATCACTGAAGATGGTGACTGCAGCCATGACATTTAAAAGATGCTTGCCCCTTGGAAGAAAAGCTATGACCAACCTAGACAGCATATTAAAAAGCAGAGACATTACTTTACCGACAAAGGTCCATCTAGTCAAAGCTATGGTTTTTCCAGTAGTCATGAATGGATGTAAGAGTTGGACTATAAAGAAAGCTGAGTGCCAAAGAACTGATGCTTTTGAACTATGGTATTGGAGAAGGCTCTTGAGAGTCCCTTGAACTGCAAGAAAATCCAAACAGTCCATCCTAAAGGAAATCAGTCTTGAATATTCATTGGAAGGACTGATGCTGAAGCTGAAACTCTAATACTTTGGCCACCTGATGTGAAGAGCTGACTCATTGGAAAAAACCCTGATGCTGGGAAAGATTGAGGGTGGGAGGAGAAGGGGACACCAGAGGTTGGATGCATCACCAACTCAATGGACATGAGTTTGAGTAATCTCCAGGAGTTGTTGATGGACAGAGAGGCCTGGCGTGCTGCAGTCCATGGGGTTGCAAAGAGTCAGACACAACAGAGCGACTGAACTGAACCGATGTATGGATGTGAGAGTTGGACCATAAAGCAAGCTGAGCGCTGAAGAATTGATGCTTTTGAGCTGTGGTATTGGACTGATGCTGAAGCTGAAGCTTTAATACTTTAGCCACCTGACGGCGAGAGCTGACTCACAAGAAAAGACACTGATGCTGGGAAAGATTGAAGGCAGGAGGAGAAGAGAATGACGGAAGATGAGATGGCTGGATGACATCACTGACTTGATGGACATGAGTTTGAGCAAGCTCTGGGAGATGTGGAGGACAGGGCAGCTGGTGTGCGGCAGTCCATGGGGTCACAAAGAGTGGGACACAACTGAGTGACTGAATGACAACTATTGACAAAGATAAAATCTATCTTAACCTATACAAAATCCAGTTGGATCAAAGTGGATTTAGTGAGTATTCAAAAATCATTCTGAGATTCATGCAAATGCAGCGAACTAAGAGATTAACTTAGAAACAACATTATATTTATGCCACAGATTTTATAAAAGGGTTGTGTTCAGAGTGTTTGGAGTCATAAGGAAGATGCTCTGAATTGGTTCATATCTTAAACAAGGAAACTTGCATTTTGGGTCTAAAGAGATCAATATATTTGCCAAGTAGTTAAGCCCTATGATAAAGATGACTTAAAAAAATTTTTTTTTCTCATAACCGTCTTAATCTTTTCATTTAAATTTCTAAACATCACCGTGGCTAAGCATTTATTTGAACAATAAACATATTTAAAGAGTGAACTGATACCAAGTCAGGTTACACTAGGTTAGAGGGTGAAAAGCACAATTTAGTTCTTGTAACACAGGCTCCAACTAAGTTCAATCATGTAATAGGATCCAAATATCTAAGTATATCCTGGCTTCCACTACAAAACTGCTTGGGGGTCAAGGGAAGGGCTTTTTAAAAATTATAAAGAAAAATTCAACTATTTTTTCATAAGATATATATGTGTAACCTTTCTAAGGTTCAACGGCTAGAAATTTGCAATCAAGATGTTGTTAGGATCATCATCTCTTTGAAGGCTCTTATCTTGTGCAACTTCTGCTGGTTGTCTGACAATCCTCAGCTTTACTTGGCTTGTAGCATCGTCACTCCTATCTCTGCCTTTGGCATCACATGACCACCTTCATTCTGGTGTGTCTATGTGACTCCAAATTTCTCTCTCCTTATAAGGACAGAAGTCATTGGGGTTATGCCTGCTGAATCCAGTAAGACCTCATCTAAATTAGGTTACATCTGCAAAGAAGACATTTCCAAATAAGATCACATTCCTAGGTATTGGGAGATTAGGATTTTACATCTTTTAGAGGGAAACAGTTCAAGTCACAACATTGGAAAACTATAGAAACCAGGAACTCAGATCTCTATGAAGAAAGGAAGAGATTAGAGAAGGAATAAATGAATACAGCCAGGAGTTACACAGAATATGCAAGAGACCACAAGCCTAGTCACCTGTCAATCAGCTCCAGGAACACAGGACACACTCTGCCACAGCAGTTCCACAGTGTGGAACTGCCCTCCATCAGAAGCTCCATCAGAAGAGGAAAAAAAAAAAATCTACTTCACTTTACTCAATTTCCCACCAGGTTTTCCTATAAATAACCAAAATAATCTCCCCCTTTGGCCAATTTGTAGCATTCTCAGCATCATTAAGCATCCATATAACAAAAATACCAACAACATCATGCAACCATCTCTAGCATGCAATTATTGCAGTTAACAAGAAGATATCCTCACCTTCATCCCCAAAAAAGAAGGTGCAAAACCCTATCCATCCCCACATCCATATCTGAGAGATATTGATTCTGCTTCTAGTTCAGCCACAATCCCATCTGGCTATTTTGTAAACTAAAGATTAAATTGTAAAGTTAACAGTTGCCAACAAAACTGACAGGCATTTAGCTATACTAACCAATAAAGGCGGTGGTGGGAGATTGGGGAAGGGCAACTCAGCCACCCACCCACATTCCTTATAGAAAATAGAAGGAGAAAGCAGGAAGATGACTTTTGAAAGATTATTAAAAATTAGAATTAAGATCTAATTTCAAACAGACAATACTGAATGTTGGGAGCAGGATTTAAACTTTTCTAACCATAATGCCAAGAACTGGTTGTTGGCCAGGATTAGCTAAAATTAAAATGAAAATTACTTGGGTGTGGGAAGTAAGAAATCAAGAACAACACTGAACACCTGTGGAGGGAGGCCAGCCTATGAAACAAGAAAAACACAGTCTCTTCAGCAAGTGCAGTTGGGAAAGCAGAATAGTCACATGCAAATCAGTAAATTAGATCACACCCTCACACCACACACACAAATCAACTCATGAAAGCTTAAAGATGTCGATATAAGACATCATTCCACTAAAACTCATAGAAGAGAACACAGGCAAAACATTCTCTGACATAAATCTCTGACATAAATTCTCTGACATAAATTTTCTACGGTCACTCTTCCAAGACAATAGAAATAAAAGCAATAATAATGAAAGACATATAATGAAATTAATAAGAATTTGCACAAGAAAGGAAACCATAAACAAAGCAAAAAGCCAGTATACAGAATAAGACAATATTTGCAAACCATGCAACCAACTAAGGTTTAATATGCACAGTATACAAACAGGGACATCCCTGTTGATCCAGTGGTCAAGACTTCACCTTCCAACATAGAGGGGTGTGTTTGATTCCTGGTTGGGAGCTAAGATCCCACATGCCTTGCAGCCAAAAACCTAAACCAGAGACAATATTGTAGCAAATTCAGTAAAGAATTTAAGGGAAATAGCACACATACAAAATCTTATATATGGCTCATACAACTCTATAATGAAACAAAAATCAAAAAATAGGCAGAATACCTAAATAGACATTTCTCCAAAAATGACATGAATATAGCCAATAGGCACATGAAAAATGCATTTCTCTAATAATTAGCTAATTAGTGATGTTGAGCAAGTCAAAACTACAGTGAGGTGCCACTTCATACTGTCAGAATGTTTTTAGTTGATCAGTCATGTCCATCTCTTTATGACCCTTTAGACTGTAACCTGCCAGTCTCCTCTGTCCATGAGATTTTCCAAGCAAAATTACTGGAATAGGTTGCCATTCCCTTCTCCAGGGGATCTTCCCAACCCAGGTCTACACATTGCGGGCAGGGTGTTTACCATCTGAGCCACCAGACTGGTCAGAATAGCCATCATTGAAAAGTCTACTTGTAACAAATACTGGATAAGTTGTAAAGGAAAGGAAACCTTCCTATACTGTTGGTGGGAATATAAATTGGTGCAGTCACTAATATGAACACCTATTGTCAATTAATCTTTGACAAGTGAGGCCAGAATATATAAAACAAGGAAAACACAGTCTCTTTAGAAATATAGTATGGAGATTCCTTAAAGAACTAAAACTAGAGTTGCCATATGATACAGCAATCCCACTTCTGCATGTATATCTGGAGAAAACTCTAATTCAAAAAGATACATGCACTTCTATGTTCAAAGCACCCTATGCCCATGCATAGAAGCAACCTAAGTGTCCATCAACAAATGAAAAGATAAAAGTGTTTGTATATACATTATATTGTGTATTTATTAATATATACACACATAATAGACTATTACTCTGCCATAAACAGAATGAAATAGTGTCACTTGCAACAACATGGATAGACATAGAGATTATCATACTAAAAGGTAAGTAAGTCAGAAATAGAAAGACAAATATCATATGATATTACTTATATGTGGAATGTAAAATATGTCACGAACTTATCAACAAAACAGAAATAAACTTACAAGCAGAGAGAACAGGCTTGTAGTTGACAAGGGAGAGGGGGAGAAGGCAAGGGATGAAATGGGACTTTGGGATTAGAAGATGTGAACTATTACATGTAAAATGGACAAACTTCAAAGTCCTATTCTATAGCACAGGAAACTATATTCCATATCCTGCAATAAATCATACTAAGACAAATAAATAAATATTGAGATTCCAGTCTTAAAAGTGAATGATTGTACTGTATCTTGAAATAAAGCTTATTGGTCTGTTTTTAACACACAAAGTTTCAGGTGTGGATGGAACATACAAATTGAAATATTAAATTGGGTTGATAACGCAGTTTTGAAGGAAAGAAATAGAATTATGGTTGGAGATATAAATTTTGGAATAAAATTCCCTATTTGAGTATATTTAAATCAACATATTTATAAAAGTAAAGGTATTACAAATCAATACTATTAAAATACTGTCACTAAAGTGAAAAAGAAACATTTATTTTGTATTCTAGTAGCTTTTTTCCCCCCAACACAGATGACTGTGAATAGCTATGTAGTTTCCTGAGTGCTATAATTTCCAAATCTAACATGCTATTATTTAATGCACTTATATACTTTGTTTTCATTTTGAAAATGCAGTATATTAATTCCTGCATCTTTGATTTTTTACATCAATTTTTAAATGTTATAAGCATTTGTTGGAGACTGAAACTCCAATACTTTGGCCACCTGATAAGAAGAACTGACTCTTTTGAAAAGACTGTGATTCTGGGAAAGATTGAAAGTGTGAGGAGAAGGGGACAACAGAGGATGGGATGGTTGGATGGCATCACTGACTCAATGGACATGAGTTTGAGTAAACTCTGGGAGTTAATGATGGACAGGGATGCCTGGTGTGCTGCAGTCCACGGAGTTGCAAAAAGTCAGACACGACTGAGCGACTGAACTGAACTGAAGCATTTGTTAAAGACTTATAGTTACAAAGTTCTCTCAACAACTTTTACTAACTAAAACTACCATTGGCATTTACAGACGAAGCATAGATTTTCAACCCAGAATTTTAGAGAAGAGGTCTTACGACCACTGTCTTTATACTAGAGATTGCCTCTGCTTCTAAAGTTCCTTTGTTATTGCAGAACTCACAGTGGTCAGAGTAGGACCTCAGGGAGAAGAAGCGAGGATGTGGCCACTCAAAACCGGCTCTGGGTTCTAAAGGCACAGAATGAAGGGCCCTTGAGGTTTAGTCCAGAACACTAGGTCGGAAAGACTACTGGGTTGGCCAAAATATTTATTCAGTGATTTCCGTAAGATGCTATAGAAAAACAAGAGCAAACTTTTTGGCCAACCCATACATCAGTATTTCAAGGCCAGGAAACCTGCTAGGGATTAAAGAATATTCATGCCATTGCCTTACTCTGTAACAGTCCTCCACCTCCCAACTAATACTATGGACACAAGACTCTGATTTCGAAAAAAATGCATATCGAAAACAATACACAAAATTCACTCACTCATGCACAGATACTTTCTCATGGGCCAAATGGGAGATCAGTCACTTCTGGGGAAAGACAGGTGGACAGAAGTTTCACTTTCTCCCCCATGTTCTCAATAACCCCATTTCTTTCCAACCTTCTCTTGATCCCTTTAAGACTGTCTGGGTTTCTAGTTTACAGATCCCCACAAATAGAGGGAGCTGCCTCAGTACTCTTTCTTGGGGATAAAAATTCCTCTGGGGTCCCCTGCCTCTTCATATCTTTTTGCTCTTCTTCAAGTAGCCCCTCAACAGCAAGCACAAGACAGACGGAAACCACTGTCAAATCTACACTGTTATCTCTGAAATATTGTCATATTAATGTTAATTCTTGTGCAATTAACCTTTTTATAATTTTCCCTTAATTTTCTAGGCAGAGACAGATCTTTCTTCAGACCCATTCTTTCTCATTTCTCATTTTTCACCTACACACTCTTTCTTATTAGATCCACTGGTATATCCTCCCATCTAAACTTCACTATTACCACGGACAACTATAACAACCATTACTATCAATAGAGGTAAAACTTGTGTTAAGTCTAAAACATAACCCAGATCACTGGAACACAATCCAATTGGATCAAAGTGGACTTAGTGAATATTCCAAGTAATTCTGAGATTCATGCAAATATAGAGAACTAAATGGTTAACTTAAAACCAACATAATACACATGCAACAGATTTGTTTTCAAAGGGCTGTGTTCAGAGTGTTTGGAGTCATAAGGAAGGTGCTCTCTGAATTGTTATAAAATTTTATACAGTGAGACTTGAACTTCTTGTCTAAAGAGGTGAAACATATTCACCAGTCTCTCCTTAAGCCCCATAAAGAAGATGACTTTTTAAACTCTTAACCCTCTTCATCTTTTCATTTAAATTTCTAAACACCACAGTGGTTAAGCATTTACTTTAAATTAAACATACCTTTGAAGAATGAACTGATACCAAGTCAGGCTACAGCTCATTAGAGGGTGAAGAAAGCAATTCAGTTCTTGTAAAACATGCTCCAACTTAAGCGAAACCAGATAGGGGGTCCAATATGTCCAAGTACATCCTGGCTTCTACTACCACTTGGTGATCAGGTGGAAGAGTTTTTAAAAAATATATACAAAATTAAACTTTGTACCTCTGAGGAAAAAAAATATTTTCATGGTTTTCAAAGCCTAGAAATCTGAAATGAAAGTGTTGATAGGGCCATGCCTCTTTGAAGACTCTTCTCTTGTCCAGCTTCTGCTGGTTATCGACGATCGTCAGCCTTCCTTGCCTCATAGATGTATCACTCCTCTCTGCTTCTGTTGGCACACGGGCCCCTCACTCGAGAATTGTCCATATGTTTCAAATTCCTCTTTACTTACACAGACAACAGTCCTTGGAGTTAGTGCCCACCTAATCCAGTATGATCATCTATTTTGGTTACATGTGCAAAGACCATATTTCCAAATATGGCTCCATTCAAAGATATTCTGAGATTAGGACTGAATACATCTTTTGCAGGGACACAGTTCAACTCACAACATTTGAAATTTACATGGATCAGATACTCAGGTCTATTTTAAAAAGGAAGAATCTGAGAAGGAATAAATGAAGCCAAGAGCCACACTCACACAGAAGATGCAAGAGACAATGAGACCAAAGTCACCTGCCATGCAGAGCTCTGTGAGTGCAGGACACACTCTGCCACAGCATTTCCTGGACCTGCTCAGCCTCAAAATCTCCATCAAAAGCAGAAAAAATAGGAAATTGAGGAAAGAGGAGAAGCCTTTCAGTTACCCATAAGTAACTAAATTAGTCTACCCCTCTGGCTACTTAGCACAATTCTCTATTCCGGAATAGTAGCAACGTTATGCATCTGCTTCCATTGTGAAATTATTCCAATTAAAATGAAGATATCCTAACCCTCTTTCCAAAAGCGAAGGTATAAAATCCTATCAATTACTACATCCATACCTTGGCGATACTAATTCTTCTTCTAGTTTGGCCACAATCCCACCAGGGTATTTTGTAGTCTACAGATTACAGATTAAATTCTAAATCTAACAATTATAACACTAACAAAACTGACTATAACACTCACACTAACATGTAGCTAGGCTGACCAATAAAGAGAAATAAAGGAGGCAGGGAGCAAGAGAAATGATTCAAACAACCACCGATATCCCTTATATAAAATAGGAGACTAAGAAAGGAAGAAAATGACTTTTTAAAGTAAGACTATTGAAAATTTTACTTAGAATTAAGGTCTAATTTCAGGAGGACAAAATTGTATGTGGAGACTAGGTTTATACTTTTCTAGCAATAATGCTGAGAACTAGTTGTTGGCCAAGATTACAACTGTAGCAAAATTCTAGCCAAATTAGAATGTACTCTACTTGGGTGAAAGGAGGAAGAAATAGCAGTGAATTAAGAAAGACCCTGAATACCTATGGTTAACTGATTTTCTACAATTGAGACCATCATATATAAAATGAGCTACACACTATCCCTTCAGCAAGTGGTTCAGAAAGCTGGACACCCATATGTATATCAATGAAGTTAGAACACAACCTTGTACCACACACAAAAATAAATTCATGATGGCTTAAGGCTTCAGTGTAGCACATGATACCGTGAAACTCCTAGAAGGGTACATAGGCAAAACATTCTCTGATATATAACCTACCAATGTTTTCTAAGGTCAATGTACCAAGTCAATACATATAAAGGCAAAATATGCAAATGAGACCTAATCAAACTAATAAGTTTTTGCACAACAAGGAAACTGTAAGTAAAACAAAGAGACAATCTACCAAATAGAGAAAATATTTGCAAGCCATGGAAACAAGAGCTTAATATCCAAAATATGCAACCAGTTTATACAAATCAATAGCAGCAGCAAAAACAAACCCCTAATAAGCCTATCAAAAATAGGTAGACTACCTAAGTAGACTTTTGTCCAAAGAGAGCATATAGATGGCAAAATGGCTCATGAAAAGATCACTAATTAATAGAGAAATGTAAATCAAAACTAGTGAGATATCACCTCACACTAGGCAGAATCCATCATTAAAAACTCTACAAATAAATGCTGGAGAGTCTGAGGAAAGAGAACTCTCCTCCACAGTCAGTGGAAATGTTAATTGGTATAACCACCATAAAAATTAATATGGAGTTTCCTCAAAAAAAACTAACAATAGACTTGCTATATGATCCAGCAATCCCACTCCTGGTCATGTCTAGAGAAAACACGAACTCAAAAAGACCCATGAGGGCATCAAATTCCTTGTTTGGAATTAATCCTACACATCTCCTCATCTGGTTGATGATTTGTATCCTTTCATAACATTTCATATATAATAAATAGGTATGCTAGCATGAAAAAAGCCAAAAAACTCAAAAAGGTTCATGCACCCCTATGTTCATAGCAGCGTTATTTCAATAGCCAAGACATGGAAACAAAGTGCCCATTGACAGATGAATGCATAAATATATATATATATACACACAAAAAAACAGAATATTACTCAGCATAAAAAGAATGTAATACTGCCAATTGCAGCACTGTGGATGGAGCTAGAGATTATCATAGTAAGCAAAGTATAGGAAAAGTAGATAAATATTATATGATATCATTTACATGTGGAATCTAAAATATGACACAGATGAATTTAGCTACAAACAGAAAAAAACTCACATACATAGAGAACAAATATGTGGTTGTCAAGATGGAGGGATGGTAGAGGAGATATTGATTGGAAATTTGGGACTAGCAGGTATGAACTATTATACTATTATATGTAGAATGGGTAAACAATGAGGTCCCATTGTATAGCACAAGAAACTATCTTAAATATTCTGCAATAAATCATTCTAGGAAAAATAAATAAATAAAAGACACTAAGATTCTTGTCTTGAAAGAGAATGATTTTACTGTTATCTTAAAGCATAAAGGTGGTCAGGTTTTAAACATTGAGTCTTAGGAGTAGATATAACATACCAATTGAAATATTAAATAGGAAGTGATATGTGGTTTTGAAGGGACGAAGAAGGACCATGGTTGGAAATATAGATGTCAGAATAAAATGCCTTATTGGAGTATGTTTAAATCTATATATTAGCAAAAGTAAAGAGATTCAAAATCAATACTATTAAAATACTTCAATGCTTTATGAAGCCATCTAAGTGAAGAGGAAACATTTATTTTATATTCTAGTAGTTTTTTATTCCCACAATAAAGACTATGTATAGCTATAAAGAGTTGTGAGTCCTGCGATTTTGACATCTAATATGCTGTCATTTAATATATAGCATATAATTTGTTTGCATTTTGAAAATGCAGTATGTATTTTAATAGTGTTATATGCACTTGTTAAAGACTTGGATATATTTCCAAAATTCTCTCCATAACTAATTCACTGGCTGAAAGTACCAATGACATTTCACAGTCACATGAAGCAAAGACTTTTCAGCCCAAAATTTCAGAGGAGAGGACCTGTCACCAATGTCTTTCGTCCAGAGATCACCTCTCCTTGTAAAGATCCTTTGTTCCTGGAGAACTCACAGTGATCAGAGTACGACCCCAGGGAGAAGAAATGAGCATGTGGCTACTCAAAACCTGTTCTGACTTTGAAGGGGTGGAATGAATGCGGCACTTGAAGTTTAGTCCAGAACCCTGGGTGAGACAGAAGTGCCCAAAAACTTCCTGTGAGGTTTTCTGTAAGATGCTCCACAAACCCAAATGAACTCTTTGGCCACTCCATGTCTCAGTATTTCAAGGCCAGGAATCCTGTTCAGGATTAAATAATTTCCATGCCTCTGGCTTATTTTATAACAGTACCCCTCCTTCTTCTACTTCTCAGCCATATTGTGGACACAGGACTCTGATTTTACAAAAATGTACATCAGAAACTGTAATACAGAGTTCACTCACTCATGCACAGATGCTTTCTCATGGGCATGATGGGAGATCAGTCACCTCTGGGGAAAGAGAAGTG
Organism: Cephalophus harveyi; assembly: GCA_006410635.1. Classification (NCBI taxonomy): domain Eukaryota; kingdom Metazoa; phylum Chordata; class Mammalia; order Artiodactyla; family Bovidae; genus Cephalophus; species Cephalophus harveyi. Next base: position 180,801 of record SJYT01029381.1, on the reverse strand, counting down.
GACAGAAGGTTCGCATTCTCCCTCTTGTTCTCAATACCAACACTTGTTTCCAACCTTGTCTTAGTCCCTGAAGATTATCTGGTTTTCTAGTTAATAGGGCCCCAGAAGAGAGGGAGCTGCCCCACATTCATTCTCTGGCAGAAAACTTTCTTTGGAATCCCCTCCATTGTCATATTGTTTCTGTCTTCTCCAAGTAGCCCCGCAACAGTAGGCACAGTTTAGTTCAGTTCAGTAGCTCAGTCGTGTCTGACTCTTTGCGACCCCATGAATCGCAGCACGCCAGGCCTCCCTGTCCATCACCATCTCCCAGAGTTCACTCAGACTCGCGTCCATCAAGTCAGTGATGCCATCCAGCCATCTCATCCTCTGTTGTCCCCTTCTCCTCCTGCCCCCAATCCCTCCCAGCATCAAAGTCTTTTCCAATGAGTCAACTCTTCGCATCAGGTGGCCAAAGTACTGGAGTTTCAGCTTCAGCATCATTCCTTCCAAAGAAATCCCAGGGCTGATCTCCTTCAGAATGGACTGGTTGGATCTCCTTGCAGTCCAAGGGACTCTCAAGAGTCTTCTCCAACACCACAGTTCAGAAGCATCAATTCTTTGGTGCTCAGCCTTCTTCACAGTCCACCTCTCACATCCATACGTGACTACTGGAAAAACCGTAGCCTTGACTAGCCTTGACTACTTTGTTGACCTTAGTTGGCAAAGTAATGTCTCTGCTTTTGAAAATACTATCTAGACTGGACATAACTTTTCTTCCAAGGAGTAAGCGTCTTCTAATTTCATGGCTGCAGTCACCATCTGCAGTGATTTTGGAGCCCTGAAAAATAAAATCTGACACTGTTTCCACTGTTTCCCCATCTATTTCCCATGAAGTGATGGGACCAGATGCCATGATCTTCGTTTTCTGAATGTTGAGCTTTAAGCCAACTTTTTCGCTCTCCTCTTTCACTTTCATCAAGAGGGTTTTTAGCTCCTCTTCACTTTCTGCCATAAGGGTGGTGTCATCTGCATATCTGAGGTTATTGATATTTCTCCCAGCAATCTTGATTCCAGCTTGTGTTTCTTCCAGTCCAGCGTTTCTCATGATGTACACTGCATATAAGTTAAATAAGCAGGGTGACAATCTACAGCCTTGACGTACTCCTTTTCCTATTGGGAACCAGTCTGTTGTTCCATGTCCAGTTCTAACTGTTGCTTCCTGACCTGCATACAGATTTCTCAAGAGGCAGGTTAGGTGGTCTGGTATTCTCATCTCTTTCAGAATTTTCCACAGTTTATTGTGATCCACACAGTCAAAGGCTTTGGCATAGTCAATAAAGCAGAAGCAGATGTTTTTCTGGAACTCTCTTGCTTTTTCCATGATCCAGCGGATGTTGGCAATTTGATCTCTGGTTCCTCTGCCTTTTCTAAAACCAGCTTGAACATCAGGGAGTTCACGGTTCACATATTGCTGAAGCCTGGCTTGGAGGATTTTGAGCATTACTTTACTAGCATGTGAGATGAGTGCAATTGTGCGGTAGTTGGAGCATTCTTTTGCATTGCCTTTCTTTGGAATTGGATTGACCTCATCTAAATTTAGTTACATCTGCATAGACCATATTTCCAAATATGGTCACATTCACTGGTAATGAGATTTTATGATTTACATACCTATTTGTGGGGACACAATTCAACTCACAACACTTGGAAAATTATATAGGTCAGAACTCAGGTGTATCTAAAGAATGGGAGAACATCAGAGAAGGAATAAATGAAGTAAGCCAGGAACCATACTCGCCCAGAAGATGCAGGAGACCCATCAGCCCAAAGTCACCTGCCAATCTGAGTTCCATGAATGCAGGACACACTCTGCCACAGCACTTGTTGGGCCTGCCCTGCCTCAGAGGCTCTATCAGAAGCAGGAAAAAAAAGAAAGGCTTTTCATCTCTTAGTCAATTTTCTATCTGTTCCCCATAAAATAAAACAGTATACTGTTTGAGTACTTAGCACTATTCTCACATTTAATCATATGATTAAACTTCCATATAATAACAGTAGCAACATCATGCATCTGCCTCCGGTGTGCAACTACTGCAGTTAACATGAAGATACTCTCACCCTCTTCCCCAAGAGAAGGTGTAAAATTCTCTCCGTTGCTACTTCCATATCTGAGAGATATTCATTTCCCTTGTAGTTCAGCCACAAACTGATTTCAATATTTTGGATTCTAAAGATTAAATTGTAGATTTAACAATTGCCCAGAAAACTGACAGACATAACTAGATTGACCAATAAAAGGAGTATCAGAAAAAGAGAGAGATTATTGAAAATGTTACATAGAATTCAGATCTAATTTCTCGAGGACAAAATTGGATATGGGGACTATGGTTTAGACTTTTCTAGCAGTAATGTTGAGAAATAGTTATCGACCAAGATTATGACTGTAGGAAAATTCTAGCCAGAAATGGAATGTATATATTTGGATGTGTTCAGTAAGAAACAGCAAGGAGTCAAGATTGATAGTGAACACCTATGGATAATGAATCTTTGACTAGAGAGGTCAAAATATGTAAAACAAGGGAAGCATATTGTCTTCAGCAAGTGGTATTGGGAAAGCTGGACAGCCACATATAAATCAATAAAGTTGGAACATACCCTCACACCACATACAAAAAATAAACTCAAAATGTCCTTAAGACTTAAATACCAGATAGCATAAATCTCCTAGGAAAGAACATAGGCAAAACGATCTTTGACATGTAACATACCAACATTTTTTAAGGTCAGTGCACCAAGGCAATAGAAATAAAAGCAAAAATATACAAATGAGACCTAATCAAACTAATACACTTTTGCAAAACAAAGGAAAGCATAAGTAAAAGAGAAAATCTACAGAATGAGAGAAAATATTTGCAAATGATATGACCAACAAAGACTTACTATCTAAAATATATAATCAGCTCAATAACAAAAACAAACAACCCAATTAAAAAAATAGGTTGAATACCAAAATAGACATTTCTCCAAAGATACATACAGATGGCCATTAGGTACATAAAAAGATGTTCAACATCACAAATTATTACAGAAATGCAAGTCAAAACTACGATGAGGTAACACTTCACATTGGTCAGAATGGCCACCATTAAAGTCTGCAAATGAATGCCTGAGAGGGTATGAATGAAAGAGAACCATCCTATGATGTTGTTGGGAAAGTAATTTGGTGCCTGGTGGCTCAGACAGTAAAGCGTCTGCCTACGGTGCAGGAGACCTGGGTACAATCCCTGGGTCAGGAAGATCCCCTGGAGAAGGAAATGGCAACCCACTCCAGTATTCTTGCCTGGAAAATCCCATGGATGGAGGAGCCTGGTAGGCTACTACAGTCCATGGGGTTGCAAAGAGTCAGACATGACTGAGCGAATTCACTCATTATGAAAAATAGTATGGGAGTTTCTTCAAAAATGTAAAATGGAGTTCTCATATAATCCAGTAATCCCAATCTTGGGCATATATCTGAGGAAACTTCTATTCAAAAAGATCTGTGAGGACATCTGATTTCTTGTTTGGGACCTTGTCCTACATGTCTCTTCATCTGGATGTTGACTTGTACCCTTAATAACCTTGTATATATAGTAAGTTTGTAAGCAAGCATGTAAAAAAAAAAAAACAAAAAACAAACAAAACAACCCAAAGATACATGCACCTCTATGTGAATAGTAGCTCTATTTACAATAGCCAAGATATGGAAACAACCGAAGTGTCCATGGACAGGTGAATGCCTAAAGATTTAAACACACACTCACATACACACGAAGAATATGACTCAGCCATAAAAAGAATGAAATAATGCAATTTGCAACAACATGGATGGTCCTAGAGATTATCATTTTAAGCAAAATAGACAAATATTACATGTTATCACTTATATGTGGAATCTAAAATATAACGCACATGAACTTTTGTATAAAACAGAAACAAACTCACATACATAGAGAACACACTTGTGATTGTCAAGGGGGAGGGAGGGAGGGGGAGGAATATAATAGGAATATGGTACTACCAAACGTGAACTATTATTATGTAGACTGGATAAACAACAAGATCCTATTGTATAGTACAGGCAACTACATTCAAGATCCTGTGATAAATCATACTAGGGAAAAGTTAATAAATATGTTGAGATTCCTGTTTTGAAAGTGAATGAATGTATTGTATCTTCAAATAAAGCACAATGGTGGTCAGTGTTTAACACTTTGAGATCTAGGTGTGGATTGAACATCCAAATTGAAATGTTAAATAAGAAGTGATGTATGGTTTTGGAAGGAAAACAGTTTGTGGTTGGAGATAAGAATTTTGGAGAATAAAATACCTATTTTAGTATACTTAAATCTATGTATTAGCAAAAGTAAAGGGAATATACATCAATACTATTAGAATACTTCAGCGCTCTATGAAGCCACCTAAGTAAAGAGAAAACACCTATTTTGTATTCTAGTAACTTTCCTTCCCTCACAAGAATGATAGTGAATAGCTATATAGTTTCCTACATGCTAGAATTTTTAAACCTAATGTGCTGCCATTTCATTAATAGCAAAAAACTTGTTTTCCTTTTGAAAACGCAATATAAAAATTTCTGCAACTTTGATTATTTCCATTAAGTTATTTTTAGGTGTTACAAGCATTAGGTAAAGTGCTCATGGGCTCAGGCATGTCCAGCCTCTTTATGACCCCATGGAAATTAGCCAACCAATCTCCTCTATCCATGGGGTTTCCCAAGCAAGCATTTCCTATTCCAGATTTGTTACTGACTTCGATATAATTCCAAAATTCTCTCTGTAGATACTTTACTAACTGAAACTACCAATGGCATTTCACAAACTCATGAAGCAAAGACTTTTCAGCCTAGAATTTTAGAGGACAGGACCTCTGACCATCGCCTTTAGACTAGCGGTCCCCTCTGTTTGTAAAGTTCTTTGTTCCTAGAGAACTCAGCGATCAGGAACTCAGGGAGAGCAAGCAAGCATGTAGCTTCTCAAAACCTATTCTGGGTTCTAATGGGATGGAATACATATGTCTCTTAATGTCTAATCAGTGAAGAGTATTGGGCCACAGAGGTCATTTGGCGTTTTCCATAAGATGTTACAGAGAATGTGAATAAACATTTTGGCCAACACATATGCCGTTATTTCAAGGCCATGAACCCTGCTCAGGATTAAATAATTTTCATGCCTCTGGCTTATTTTGGAACAGTACCCCTTGCCCCTCCACCTCCCAAATAAACTATAGACACAGGACTCTAATGTTGCAAAAATGTGTATTACAAACTAAATCACAAAGTTCACTCACTCGTGTACAGATAATTTCTCATGGACATAATGGTTGATAAAGTTCACATTCTCCCTCAGTTCTCAATACCAACACTTTTTTCAAACATTTTTTGGTCCCTTAAAGGCTGGATGGCATCACTGACTCGATGGACGTGAGTTTGAATGAACTCCGGGAGTTGGTGATGCACAGAGAGGCCTGGCGTGCTGCAATTCATGGGGTCGCAAAGAGTCGGACACGACTGAGCTACTGAACTGAAAGACTGGTTTTCTAGTTATTAGGCCCCCACAAGAGAGGGAACTGTCCTCAACGCTCATCCTCTGGCACACAAATTCCTTTGAGGTCCCCCTCCCACCTCATATCCTTTCTCTCTTCTCCAAGTATCCCCTCGACAGTAGGCACAAGACAGCCTTAAACACTGCCAAATCCACAGTGCTATCTCTGCAATATTGTCCAAACATATTAATGTTAATCCTTCTGCTTTATCCTGTGTAAAACCTTCCCTTTATTTTCCGTGGATAGTCAGACCTTTCTTCAGACCCATTCTTTCCCATTTTTCACCTACACACTCTTTCCTGTCAGCTGCACTTGTGCAAAAATCCCATCCTAATTTCACTATCACCACTGACAACTTTAACCACAATTGCCACTGACAGAGGCAAAACCCATCTTAGACTATACAAAAGCCAGTTGGATCATAGTGGATTTAGTGAATATTCCAAATCATTCTGAGATTCATGCAAACTCAGAGAACTAAATGGTGACTTTAGAAACAACATTACATACATGCCACAGATTTATTTAAAAGGGTTGTGTTCAGAGTGTTTGGAGTCATAAGGAAGATACTCTCTGAATTGATACAAATCTTAAACAAGGAGACTTGAACTTCTTGCCTAAAGAGGTGAAACATATTTACTAGACATTTGTTAAGCCCTGTGATGTAATGACTTTTAATAACAAATAATCTTAATCTTTTCATTTAAATTTCTATTCATCACAGTGGTTAAGTCTTCTTTATTTCAAAATTAAGCATATCTTTGAAGAGTGAACTGATGCCAAGTCAGGTTACAGCTCATTAGAGTGTAAAAAACACAGTTCAGTTCTTGTAAAATAGGCTCCGACTTAAACCAGACAAGGGGATCTATATGTCCAAGCATATACTGGCTTCTATTACAAAATCACTTGGTGATCAGGTGGGGGATTTTTAAAAATTGTAAACAAATTAAACTTTTTACTTCTTAAGACAAAAATAAAATCTTTTCATGGTTTTCAAAGCCTAGAAATCTGAAACCAAGGTGCTGGAGGGCCATGCTCTCTTGGAAGGCTCTTGTCTCATCCAGCTTCTGTTGGTTACTAGAATCCTCAGTTTTCCTTGGTTTGTAGCTGCCTTTGTTGTCACATGACCCCCTCACTCTAGATTTGTCTGTATGTCTCCAAATCTCTCTCTACCTACACAGAAAACAGTCATTGGAGTTAATGCTCACTTAATCCAGTATGACCATCTACATTTGGTTATATGTGCAAATACCATATTTCCAAATAAGGTTCCATGCAAAGATATTCAGAGATTAGGACTTTGCATCTTTTGTGGGGACACAGTTCAGCTCACAACATTGGAAAGATATATTGGTCAGAAACTCAGGTCTATATAAAAAAGGAAAAGACTTGAAGGAATAAATGAAGCCAGGAACCACACTCACAGAGAAAATGCAGGAGACAATGAGGCCAAAGTCACCTGCCATTCAGAGCTCTGTGAGTGCAGGTCTCCCACAGCATTTCCTGGACCTACTCAACCTCAAAATCTCCATCAGAAGCAGAAAAAAAGGAAATTGACTAATGAGGAGAAGTCTTTCAGTTACCCATACATAACTAAACTAGCCTACCCCTTTGGCTATTTAGTACTATTTTCTCAATGATTAAACTTCCATATAAGAATGTAGCAACAACATGCATCTGCTTCCAGTATGCAATTAAGAGAAAGATATCCTAACACTTCCCAAAAATACAAGATGTAAAAGTCTATCCATCATCACATCCATACCTGGGAGACAGTAATTTCCCTTCTAGTTCAGCAACAATCCCACCAGGATATTTTGTAATCTATAGATTAAATTATAAAGCTAACAACTATAATACTAACAAAACTGGTAGACATGTAGCTAGATGGACCAATAAAGAGAGAGAAAGGGGGAAAAGAGAAAGATAGGGGGAAAAGGAGAGAGAGAGATGACTCTAACAATCACCCACATTCTTTATATCAAATAGAAGTATAAGAAAGCAGGAAGATGACTTTATAAAGTAAGATGATTGAAAATGTTACTTAAAATTAAGATCTAATTTCAAGAGAACAAAATTAGATGTGAGGACTAGGGTTTATAGTTTTCCAGCAGAAATGTCAAGAACTGGTTTTTGGCCAAGATTATACCACAGCAAAATTCTAGCCAACAGTAGAGTATATACAACTTGGGTGTGGGAAGGAAAAATAGCAGTGAATCAAGAATGACCCTGAACACGTATGGTTAATTGATTTTTTTACAATGAAGGCAAAGATATATAAAATGAGGAAACACAGTCCCTTCAGCAAGTGGTGTTGGGAAAGCTGGACAGCCACATGTACATCAATAAAGTTAGAACACATTCTCACACCGTACATAAAAATAAACTCAAAATGCCTTAAAGTCTTCAATATAAAACATGACACCATGAAGCTCCTAGAAAAGAACATAGGCAAAGAATTCTCTGACATAAACATACCTATATTTTCTAAGGACAGTCTATCAAGGCAATAGAAATCAAAGCAAAAATATAAAAATGAGGCCTAATCAAACTAATAAGCTTTTGCACAACAAAGGAAAGCATAATTAAAACAGAGACAATCTACACAGTAACCAGCCTATACAGATCAATCGCAACAACAACAACAAAAATAAAACCCAATCAACCCTCCCTAAAAAGTGTAGACTATCTAAGTAGTATATACAAAGATATACACAGATGCTCATTAGGCACATGAAAATGTGTTCAACATCACAAATTATTAGAGAAATGCAAGTTAAAACTATAATGAGGTACCACCTCACACTGATCAGAATGGCTATCATTGAAACCTCTACAAATAACACATGCTGGAGAGGGCCTGGAGTAAAGAGAACTTCCCACACTGTTGGTAGAAATGTAAATTAGTGTAGCCACTATAGAAAATAATATGGAGGTGCCTCAAAAATCTAAAAGTAGACATGCCACATGATTCCTCACCCAGGTATATAGCCAGAGAAAGCTAATTCAAAAAGATCCATGAGGACATCAGATCCCTTGTTTGGGACCTCATCCTACATATCTCTTTATCTGGTTGCTGATTGGCATCCTTCTGTAGCCTTTTATACATAATAAATTGGTAAGGTACCATGGAAAAAAAAAGGAAAAACAAAACTCAAGATGATTCATGAACCCCTATGTTCATAACAACTATTTCAATATCCAAGACATCAAACAACCTAAGTGTCCATCGACAGATGAATGCATAAAAATGTATACACACACACACACACACACAATAGACTATTAGCAATAAAAAGTAATGTAATACTGCCATTTGCAGCAATATGGGTGGACCTAGAGATCTGTCATACTAAGTATGTCAGAAATAGACAAATATCATGTGATATCACTGATATGTGGAATCTAATACAGGACACAAATGAACTTATCTGCAAAGAAAAACAAACTCACATACATAGAGGACAGACTGACGGTTGTCAAGGGAGGGTGAGGACAGAGGAGGGATGGATTGGGAATTTGGGACTAGTGGATGTGAAATATTTACTATTATATGTGGAATGGATAAACAACAAGGTCCTATTTTATAGCACAAGAAACTATATTAAATATTTTGCAATAAATCATACTAGAAAAAAGAAAGAAATTGAGATTCCTATCTGAAAGTGAATGATTATACTATCTAAAAGCATAATGGAGGTGAGTTTTTAAATACTGAGTTTTAGGTGTGGATTTAACATACAAATTAAAATATAAGAAGTGCTATGTGGTTGTGGAGGGAAGAAGAGGGATCATTGTGAGTGATATAAATTTTGGAATAAAATACCCTATTTGGGTATATTGGAGAAGGCAATGGCACCCCACTCCAGTACTCTTGCCTGGAAAATCCCATGGATGGAGGAGCCTCATGGACTGAAGTCCATGGGGTCGCTAAGAGTCAGACACGACTGAGCGACTTCACTTTCACTTTTCACTTTCATACATTGGAGAAGGAAATGGCAACCCACTCCAGTGTTCTTGCCTGGAGAATCCCAGGGACAGGGGAGCCTGGTGGGCTGCCGCCTATGGGATCACACAGAGTCGGACACAACTGAAGCGACTTAGCAGCAGCAGCAGCAGCAGCAAGAGTACATATAAGCAAAAGTAAAGGGATTAGACATCATACCATTAAAATACTTTAGTGCTTTAAGAAGCAACTTAAATGAAGATGATAACTGTTTTAAATTCTAGTAGCTTTTTTTTCTTACACCGATGACTATGCATAGCTATAGAGCTTCCTGAGTGCTGCAATTATGACATCTATTATGCTGTCATTTAATCTAGCACATATAATTTGTTTTCATTTTTTAAATGCTGTAAATAAATCCCTACATCTTTGATTATTTCCATTAAACTAAATGTTATAGTTCAGTTCAGTTCAGTAGCTCAGTCGTGTCTGACTCTTTGCGACCCCATGAATCGCAGCATGCCAGGCCTCCCTGTCCATCACCAACTCCCGGAGTTCACTCAGACTCACGTCCATCGAGTCCGTGATGCCATCCAGCCATCTCATCCTTGGTCGTACCCTTCTCCTCATGCCCCCAATCCCTCCCAGCATCAGAGTCTTTTCCAGTGAGTCAACTCTTCTCATGAGGTGGCCAAAGTACTGGAGTTTCAGCTTTAGCATCAGTCCTTCCAAAGAAATCAGGGTTGATCTCCTTCAGAATGGACTGGTTGGATCTCCTTGCCGTCCAAAGGACTCTCAAGAGTCTTCTCCAACACCACAGTTCAAAAGTGTCAATTCTTTGGCGCTCAGCCTTCTTCACAGTCCAACTGTCACATCCATACATGACCACAGGAAAAACCATAGACTTGACTAGACAGACCTTTGTCGGCAAAGTGATGTCTCTGCTTTTGAATATGCTGTCTAGGTTGGTCATAACTTTTCTTCCAAAGAGTAAGCATCTTTTAATGTTATAAGTATTTGCTAAAGACATGGATATATTTCCACATTTTGTATCTGGAAATACAAACACATGGAGCAAAGATTTTCCAGCCCAGTGTTCTAGAGGAGAGGACATGTGACCACTCTCTTTCAAGTAGAAGTCCCCTCTGCTTGTAAAGTTCCTTTGTTCCTGGAGAACTCAATGATCAGAGTAGGTTCCTTGGGAGAAAAAGTGAGGATGTGGCCACTCAAAACCTTTTCTGGTTTCTCAAGGAATGGAATGAATGTGTTCCTTGAGGTTTAGTCCAGAATACTGGGTCGGAAAAGAATTGTCCAAAAAGTTCCTTTGAGGTTTTCCATAAGATGCTACAGCAAACATGAATGAACTTTTTGGCCAACCTGTACCTCAGAATTTCAAGGCCAGGAACGTTGCTCAAAATTAAAGAAGCTTCATGCTTCTGGCTTATTTTGTGACAATACCCCTCCTTTAACCTCCACCTCCCAGCTCTATTGTGGACCCAGGATTCTGGTTTTGCAAAAATGCATATCACAAATTGTAATACATCAAGTCCACTCACTCCTTCACAGGTGCTTTCTCATGGGCATAATGGGTGATCGATTTCCTCTGGGGAAAGAGCAGAAGACAGAACATTCTCCCTTATATCCTCAATACCAACACTTGTTTCCAACCTTCACTTGGTCCCTTAAAGACTGTCTGGTTTTCTAGTTACCAGGCCCCTATTCTCTGGTATAAAATTCCCTTGGGGCTCCCTCTGGTCTCATATCCATTTTCTCTTTTCCAAGTAGCCCCTCACAAGTGGCGTAAGACAACCTTAAACTATTGCCAAACCCACAGCGTTCTCTCTGAAATGTTGTCAAAACATATTAATGTCAATCCTTCCGCATTTAATCATTTTTAAAATCTCCTCTTAATTGTCTTGGATTAGGCAGAACTTTCCTCAGACCCATTCTTTCTCATTTTACACCTACACACTCTTTCTGGTTGGATACACTGCTATAGACTCCCATCTTAATTTCACCATCGACAAGTTTAACCATGATTACCATCAATAGAAGTAAAATCTGTGGTTTGTCTAAAACATAACCCAGTCTCCTTGAACACAATCCAATTGGTTCAAAATGGATTTAGCAAATACTCCAAATCGTTCTGAGATCCACACATATATATAGAACTATGTAGTTAATTTTAACTTAGAAACAACATTATAGGCATGCAACAGATTTTTAAGGGATATCTTCAAGGTTTTGGAGTTATAAGGAAGATACTCTCAAAAGTGGTACATCTTAAATGAGGAAACTTGAAATTCTTGTCTGAAGTGGTCAAACATATTTACCAGCCAAGTGTGAAGCCTGATAATGAAGATAACTTTTTTTTTAAAAAATCCTGACCATCTTAATCTTTTCATTTAAATGTCTAAACATTACAGTGGCTAAGTATTTACTTGAAAATTAACCACATATTGAAGAGTGAACTGATACCAAGTCAGGTTACAGCATATTATAGAGTGAAGAGCACAATTCAGTTATGTTAGACATGCTCCAACTTAAGCTAAACAAGATAAGGGAATCCAGGTATCCAAGTACATCCCAGCTTCTACTGAAAAATTACCTGGGGATCAGGAGGAGGGCTTTATATAAATTATAAATAAATTCAACTTTTTATTTCTTAAGACAAAAGTAAATCTCTTCATGGTTTTCAAAGCCCAGAAATCTAAAAAATAAGTTTCAGGAAGGGCCATGTTCTCTTTGAAGGCTCTTGTCCAGTATCAGATGTTTACCTGCAATTCTAGCTTTTCTTGGCTTTTGTAGCTGCATCACATCAATCTCTACCTTTATCATCACATGGCCTCCTTCATTCTGGCCTGTCTATGTGTCTCCAAAGCTCTCTCTCTTTACAAGGACACAAGTCATTGGAATTATGCCTGCCTAATCCCGAATGACCTCATCTAAATTTAGTCACTTATCAAAGACTTTATTTCCAAATATGGCCACAATCATAGGTCCTGGGAGATTAGGACTTAAGTGCATCTTTCTTTTGTGGGGACACAATTCAATGCAAAACACTTAGAATATTACATGGGTCAGAAACTCAGGTCTATTTTAAAAGGGAAGAGATTGAAGAAGGACTAGTAAGCCAGGAGCAAACTCACAAAGAAGATGCAGGAGACCAGAAGCCTAAAATCATGTGCTAATCTGAGCTCTATGAATGCACGACACACTCTGCACAGCACTTGCTGGAACTGTCCTGCTTCAGAAGCTCCATCAGCAGCAAGAAGGAAGAAAAGGTTCTCCTCTCTTTAGTCAGTTTCCTATCAGCCTCCCATTAATAACTAAACTAGCCTACCTCTTCTGTTACGCAGCATCATTCTCACCATGATTGAACATCCATATAATAAGATAGCAGTGATATTGTGCACCTGCCTACTAACCATCAACTATTGCAGTTAACATGAAGGGAAAGATCCTCTGGGGAAGGAGATCTGCTATCCACTCCAGTATTCATGCCTGAAGAATCCCATGGACAGAGGGGCCTGGTGGGCTACATATCACAGAGTCGGACATGACTTAGCGACTAAACCACAACCTCACCCTCTTTCCTAAAAGAGGGTGTAAAACCCCATCCATTCCCAAATACACATCAGGAAGGTATTAATTTACTTCTGGTTCAGTCATTAATTCACTTTCTAGTTTTGTAATCTCAAGGTTAAATTGTTAACAACTGTCAACAATACAGACAGATGTATAGAGAGATTGATAGAAAGAGAGAGGACTCCCAACAGCCACCAACATTCCTTATATAGACTAGGAGAGGGAGAAACCAGGGAGATGACCTTTTTAAGGAAAATTATTGAAAATGATACTTAGAAACAGGATCAATTTCAGGAGGACAGGATGGAATGTGGGGACTAGGCTTTAGACTTTTCTAGCAGTAATGGTAAGAACTGGCTGCTGTCCAAGATTATGACAATAAGTAAATTATATCCAAAGTACAATGTACTCTACTTGGTGGCCAGAAGTAAGAATAGCAATGGATCAAGAATGACACTCAAGGCTTATGACCAATTATTCTTTAACAAGTGAGGCCAGAATATACAAAAAGAGGAATATACAAAAAGTGTTTCTCTTCACTAAGTGGTGTTTAGAAAGCTAGATAGTCAAGTGTACATCAATAAAATTAGAACACACCCTCTCACCATACACAAAAATATTTTCAAAATGTCTTAAAGACTTAAACATAAAACATGTCATCATGACACTCCTAGATGGGAACACAGATAATACATTCTCTGACATATTTCATACAATTGTATTTGGTATTGTGTTTCTATCAATTTGGTCAGTGTACCAAGGTAATAGAAATTTTTCAAAATTAAAAATGAGACTGAAACAGACTAAAAGCTTTTGCATAGCAAAGGATGCTATAAACAAAATGAAAAGGCAATCTACAGAATAAGAGAAAATATTTGTAAATGATGTAACCAACAAGTGCTTGATATGGAAAATATATAAACAGTTCATACAACTCAATAACAAAAAATCAAATAACCCAATCAAAAAATAGGCAGAATACCTAGATAGATAGCCATTTCTCCAAATAGAGATGGCCAATAGCACATTAAAAGATGCATTTCTCTAATAATTAAATTGAGCAAGTCAGAACTACAGTGAGGTAACATCTCACACTCAGAATGCTGGAGAGGGTGAAAAGAAAAGGAAACCCTCATAGATGTTCATGGGAATATAAATTAGCATAGCCACTATGAAAAATAGTATGGAGGTTCCTCTAAAAACTAGAGTTCCCATATGATGCAGCAATCACATTTCTGGGCATATATCTTGAGGAAACACTATTTCAAAAAGATCCAAATAACCATGTACTCATTGCAGTACTATTTACAGTAGCCAAGACACAGAAGCACCCTAACTGTCCACTGACAGATGAATGCATAAAGAAGATTCATCTGTATACATTATATATGTGTATCTCTTATATATACACACACACACACAATAGAATATTATTTAGCCATAAAAAAGAATGAAATAATGCTGCTTGCAGTAGCATAGATAGACTTAGAGATTATCATGTTAAGCAAAATAAATCTGAAATAGAAAGACAAATATCATGTGATGTCACTTACGTATGGAATCTAAAATATCACATAGAGGAACTTATCTATGACAGAAACAAACATGCAGAAAATAGACCTGTAGTTGTCAAGAGGGAGGGAAGACGAAGGAGGGATGGATTGGGAATTTGGAACTATAAGTTGTGAACTATTATATATAGAATGGATAAACAAAAAGGTCCTATTGTATAGCACAGGAAATTATATTCAATACCCTGTATCAAAACATACTAGAAAAAATATATAAAGCTATAAATAAGTAAAAATGACGAATATATTGATATTCCTGTCTTCAAAGTGAGTGATTCAACTGTATCTTAAATCATAATGGTGGTAGATTTTAACACAGTGACTTTTAGGTGTGAGTGGAACATGTATTGAAACAGTGATATATAGCTTTGCAGGAAAGAAGCAGACCATGGGTGGAGAAATAAATTTTGGAAAAAAAAATATCTTCTCTGAGTATATTTATATTGACTTATTTAGTACAAGTAAAGGGATTAGACATAAATACTATTTAAATAATGAGGTACTTGTGAAGCAGCCTAAGTGAACAGGATACTTCTATTTTATATTCGAGAAGCTTTTATTCTCCCAACAATGATTATGAGTAGCTGTAAAATTTCATGAGAGCTACATTTAAAAAATCAAACATGCTTTACTTTCTTTATAGTACATATTTTCATTTTGTAAATACTACATATAAATCTCTTGTGTCTTTGATTCTTTCCATTAAATTATTTTTAGGCGCTATACGCATTTGTTATTGACTTGGGTATATTTCCAAAGTTCTCTCCATAACTACTTTACTAACCGAAACTAATAGTGGCATTTCACAAGCACATGCAGCAAAGACTTTCCACCCCAGGATTTTAGAGGAGAGGACTTGTGACCACTCTTGACTAGAGTTCACCTCTGCTTGTAAAGATACTTTGTTCCTGGAGAACTCACAGGGACCATAGTAGGACCCCAGGGAGAAGAAGTGAAGATGTGGCTTCTCAAAACCTGTTCTGGGTCCTAAAGGGATAGAATAAAGGTGGTTATTGAAGTTTAGTCCAGAATGCTGGCTCAGAAAAATATATTGGGTTGGCCAAAATGTCCATCACAGAAAACGCTGGATGAACTTTTTTGGCCAACCAATATCCCACTATTTCAAAGCCAGGAAACCTGATCTGGATTGAAGAATTTTCATGCCTCCCATTCATTCCATAACAGTATAACTTGCCCCTCTACCTCCCAACTGTATTGTGGAAACAGGACTCTGATTTGCTAAATTACTTGTCACAAACTGTAATGCACAAAGTTTACTCACTGTGCACAGATTTTTTCTCACGGGCACAATGGGTGATCAGTCCCCTCTAGTGAAACGCAAGTGGACAGAAGGTTCACATTCTGCCTCATAGTCTCAATACCAGTGCTTGTTTCCAACATTTCCTTGGTTCCTTAAAGATTCTCTGGTTTTCTAGTGAATTTGCTCACAGAAGAGAGGGCGCTGCCCCCAACAATCATTCTCTGGTATAAAATTCCTTTGGGGTCCCTTCCTCCTCATATCCTTGCTCTCTTTTCCAGGTAGCTCCTCAACAGTAGGCACAAGACAGCCTTAAACTACTGTTAAATCCAGAGTCAATTCTTAAATATTGTCAAAACATATTAATGTTAATCCTTTTACATTTAATACCCTTAAAAATCTTCCCTTTATTTTCCTGAGATAATCAGGCCTTTCTTCAGACCCATTCTTTCCTATTTTTCACCTATACACTCTTTCTTGTTAGATGCACTGTTATGAACTCTCTTCTTAAGTTCACCATTGCCAGTGACAACTTTAACCACCATTACCATCAACAGAGGTAAACTCTGTGTTAAATCTAAATTATAACCCAGACCTCTGGAACACAATCCAATTGAATCAAAGTGGATTTAGTGATTCATGCAAACATACAGAGCTAAATGGATAAATGGGAAGCCACATTATATAAGAGCAACATATTTTTAAATGGTTGTAATCAGAATGTTTGGAGTCATAAGGAATATATTCTATTAATGGGTATAAATCTTAAACAAGAAGACCTGAATTTCTTATCTGAAGAGGTCATATTTCCCAGCCACTTTTTTAAGCCCTATGCTGTAGACAACTTTTTTTCACTCTTATCAACTTTAATCTTTTCTTTTAAATTTCTATACATCACAGTGGCTAAGTATTTACTTTAAAAATGATGGGGAACATGGGTATACCTGTGGTGGATTCATGTTGATGTATGGCAAAACCAATACAATATTGTAATTAACCTCCAATTAAAATTAATTTACATTAAAAAAATTAAATATCTAGTTGAGTGTGTACCTGCATGTGTGGTAGTTCAGTCGTGTCCAACTCTTTGCAGCCCCACGGACTGTATGTAGTCTCCCAGACTCCACTGTCCACTGGGATTTTTTTCAGGCAGGAATACTGAAGTGGGTTGCCATTTCCTCCTCCAGGGGATCTTCCCAACCCAGAGATCGAAGCCATGCTTCCTGTGTTTCCTGCATTCCAGGCAAATTCTTAACCCTCTGAAACAGCAGGGAAGCCCTGTGGAAGAGTGAACTGATAACAACTCAGGTTACCGAACATTAGAGGGTGAAAAGCACAATTCAGTTCTTGTAAGACAGGCTCTAGCTTAAGTTAAATCAAGTAAGGGGATATAGATGTCAGAGCACACCCTGACTTCTACTACAAAGAAACATGGGGGTTAGGAGAGGGGCTTTTTAATATTATAAACAAATTCAGTATTTTTCTTAAAACAGAAATTAAATCTTTCCATAGCTTTCAAAGGCTAGAAGTGTGAAATCAAGATGTTGGCAGGGCCACGCTCTCATTGCAGGCCCTTGTCTTGTCCAGCTTCTGCTGGCTACTGGCAAACCTCAGCTTTCCTTGGCTTATAGCTGCATCATTCCTGTCTCTGCTTTTGTCATCACATGGCCTCCTTTGCTCTGGTGTGTCCATGTGTCTCCACATCTCTCTCTCCTTATAAGGACATAAGTAATTGGAGTCAGTGCCCTTCTAATCTAGTATGACCATTTAAATTTGGTTATATGTGAAAAGACCATATTTCCAAATAAGATCACATTCACTGGTATTGGCACTTTATGATTTATATACATGTTTGACAGGATATAATTCAGCTCACAAGACTTGGAAAATTACATAGGTCAGAAACTCAGGGGTACATAAAGAAAGGAAGTGCATTGGAGAAGGAATAAATGGCATCAGCCAGGAGCCATAACTCGCCCAGAGACCTTGAGGCCAAAGTCACCTGCCAATTACAGCTCCATGAAAGCAGGACACAACATTTGTTGGACCTGCCCTGCCTCAGAGGCTCCTCAGGAGCAGGGGAAAAAATGCTTTTCATCTCTTTAGTCAATTTCCTATCAGTTTCCCATAAATCACTGAAACAGTCTTACTCTTTGGCTACTTTGCACCATTCCCAACATGAGGGCTTCCCTGTGGCTCAGCTGTTAAAGAATCCACCTGCAATGTGGAAGACTTGGGTTTGATCCCTGGGTCAGGAAGATCCCCTGGATAAGGGCAAGGCTACCCACTCCAGTATTCTGGCCTGGAGAACTTCATGGACCATATAGTCCATGGGCTCACAAAGAGTTGGACATGACTGAGTGACCTTCATTTTCCCTTTCAACATGATTAAACTTCTATATAATAAGAACAGTATCAACATCAAGCATCTGCCTCCAGCATGCTGCTATTGCACTTAAGATGAAGATATCCTCACACTCTTCCCAAAAAGAGAAGGTGCCCAAATCCCTGCATTACTATTTCCATGTCTGAGAGAGATTAATTTCCCTTGTAGTTCAGCCACAAACCAAATTCTAAATTTAACAATGGTCAAAAAACTAGCAAGACTAGACTGAACAATAAATGGAGTAACAGAAAAAGAGAGCAGGGGCATCAGGGGAACTCAAACAGTCACCAACATTTCTTCTGTAAAGCAGAAGAAGGAAAAAGCAGGAAGATGACTTTTAAAGGAAGATTATTGAAAATGTTACACAGAATTCAGATTTGATTTTAGAAGGACAAAACTGTATATAGTGACTATGGTTTAGACTTTTCTAGCAGTAATGTTGAGAATTTATTGTTGGCCAAGATTATGACGATGGCAAAATTCCAGCCAAAAGTAGAATGTACACTGCTTGTGTGTGTGAAGTAAGTAATAGTAAGTAATCAAAAGTGATACTGGACACTTCCAGATAATAAATCACTGACAAGGGAGGCCAGAATATATAAAACTAGGAAAATACATTGTTTTCTGCAAGTGATGTTGGGAAAACTGGACAGCCACATATAAATCAATAAAGTTAGAACACACCTTCACACCATACACAAAAACAAACTCAAAATTGCTTAAATACTTCAATATAAGACATGACACCATAAATTTCCTAGAAGAGAATTTGGGCAAAACATTCTTTGACTTAAACGACAGTGTTTTCTAAGGCCAGTCTACCAAGGCAATGTAATTACAAGCAAATATCAACAAATGAGACTTGATCAAAATAATAAGCTTTTGCACAGCAAAGAAACGCATACACAAAACAAAGAAAACCTCAGAACAAGAGAAAATATTTGCAAACAGTGTGACCAGCAAGGGGTTTTCATCTAAAATATACAAACAGCATAATAACATAGACCCAAACAACCCAATCAAAAAATGTAGACTACCTAAACAGACATTATCCAAAGATACATACAAATGGCCATAAGGCGCGTGAAAAGCTGCTCAACATCACAAATTATTAGAGACATGCAAGTCAAAGCTACAATGAGGTAACACCTCACACTCAGAATGACCATCGTTAGAAAGTCTACAAGGAACAAATGCTGGAGAGATGTAAAGGAAAGAGAACCCTACTACACTGTTGATGGGAAGGTAAATTGCTGCAGTCATTATGAAAAATGAAAAATAGTATGGGTTTTCCTCAAAAAACTTAAAATGGAATTCCCATATAATCCAGTAATCCCAGTCTTGCACATATATCCAAAGAAAATTCTAATTCAAAAAGATCCATGAGGACATCTGATCCCTTGTTTGGGAACTTGTCCTGCATATCTCTTCTTCTGGATGTTGATTGTATCCTTTTTTTTTTTTTTTTTTTGTATTTAAGGATTTGTATCCTTTAATAATTTTTATAGATAATAAATTGGTAAACTAGCATGTAAAAAATGCAAAAACAAACAAAAAAACCATCCAACCAACCTAAAAAGGTACATGCACCTCTATGTGAACAGTGGTGTTGTTTTCAATAGCTAAGACAAGGAAACAGCCTATATGTAAATGGTCAGTGAATGCTTAAAGATTTACGCACACACACACACACACACACACAATATTACTCAGCCATAAAGAAGAATGAAATAATGCAACGTGCAGCAATATAGATAGGTCTAGAGATTATAATATCAAATGAAATAGAAAGACAAATATCATATGGTATCACTTATATTTAGGGTCTAAAATACGACACACATGGAGTTACATATGAAACAGAAACAAACTCACATACATAGAAAATAGACTTGTGGTTGTCAAAGGAGAGGCAGGGTGGGGACGAATGTAATGTAAATATGGGATTTGCAAACGTGAACTACTATATCATATATATATAATAGATAAACAAGGTCTTATTCTATAGTACAGGAAACCATCTTCAATATTCTGATATATCATACTAAGAAACTGTTAATTAATAAAGATGTTGAGATTTCTGTTTTGAAAATAAATGCTCATACTTATCGTCAAATAAAGCATAATGGTGGTGTGTTTAACACATTGAGTTCTAGGTGTGGTGGGCACATAAAAATTGAAATGTTAAATAGGAAGCAATACATGGTTTTGAAGGGAAGACACAGGTTGTGGATGGAGATATAAATTTTGGACTAAACTACCAGATTTTAGTATATTTAAATCTATTAGCAAAAGTAAAGGATTATACATGAATACAAGAAAATACTTTAGTGCTCTCTGAAGCCACCTAAGTGATGAGGAAACCTCTGTTTTATATTCTATTAGCTTTCCCACCTCATGTGAAGAGTTGACTCACTGGAAAAGACTCTGATGCTGGGAGGGATTGGGGGCAGGAGGAGAAGGGGATGACAGAGGATGAGGTGGCTGGATGGCATCACGGACTCGATGGACACGAGTTTGAGTTACCTCCTGGAGTTGGTGATGGACAGGGAGGCCTGGGGTGCTGCGATTCATGGGATCGCAAAGAGTTGGACACAACTGAATGACTGAACTGAACTGAACTGAGTTCCCCACCCAAGAAGACAATGAATAGCTATATAGTTCCCTGAGTGCTTTAATTTTTAAATCTAGTAAGTTGTCATTTCATTTATAGCACATGGTTTATTTTAATTTTGAGAATACAGCATATAAATCTCTGCATCTTTGATTATTTCCATTAAGTTATTTTTAGGTATTATAAGCATTTGCTAAAAGGTCCTCAAGTATTCGATCTTGTGCAACACTTTGCCACCTCCTGGACTCTAGCACAGTAGGCTTCACTGTCCATGGGATTTCATAGTTAACAGTACTGGAGTGGGTTGCCATTTCCTACACCAGATATGTTAACCTTGGATATAATTCCAAAGTTCTCTCCATAACTACTTTACTAACTGAAAGTACCAATGGCATTTGACAAACAAATGAAGCAAAGACTTTTCAGCCTGAGATTTTAGAGGAGAGAACCTCTGACCATTGCCTTTAGACTAGAGGTCACCCCTGCTTGTAAAATTCTTTGTTCCTGGAAAACTCACAGTTATCAGGGTATAAACCCAGGGAGAAAAAGCAAGGATATGGCAACTCAAAACTGTTCTGGGTTCTAAAGGGATGGAATAAATGGGCCCCCTGAGGTATAGTCAACAAACAATATTGGGTTAGCCAAAGAGGTCTTTCAGGTTTTCCATAAGATGCTATAGAAAATGTGAATGGACTTTTTATCTAGCCCATATACTATTATCTCAAGGCTGGGAACCCCGCTCAGGACTAAAGAATTTTCACACCTCTGACTTATTCTGGGCCAGTACCCCTTACCCCTCTACTTCCCAAATGTGTTGTGGACACAGGACTCTAATTTTGCAAAAATATATCACAAAATAATGTACAAAGTTCACTCAATCATGTACAGAGGCTTTCTCATAGGCTTAATGGGGAAGGCAAGTGGACAGAAGGTTCACATTCTCCCTCAATCCTCAATACGAATATTTCTTTCCAACCCTTTTATCCCCTGAAGACTGTCTGGATTTCTAGTTAATGTTGGTCCCTAGAAGAGAGGGAGCTGCCCCAACATTCATTCTGTGGCATAAAAATTATTTAGGGGCCCCCCTCCCTCCTCATGTTCTTTCTCTCTTCTCCATGTAGCCCTTCAACTCTAGGTAGACAGCCTTAAACCACTGCCAAATCCAAAGTGCTCTCTCTGAAATTTTGTCAAAGCATACTAATCCCTCTGCATTTAATCTTCTTAAAACCTTCCCTTAATTTTCCTGGGATAGGAACACTTTTCTTCAGACCCGTTCTTTCTCCCTTTTCAGCTACACACTCTTTCTTGTCAGATGTACTGGTATAAACCCTCATCCTAAGTTCACCATCACCACTGACAACTTTAACTGCCATTACCATTGACAGAGGTAAAACCTGTCTTAGCCAATACAAAATCTAATTGGATCAAAGTGAATTTGGTGACTATTCCAAATCATTCTGAGATTCATGCAAATACAGAGAACTAAATGGTTAACTTAGAAACAACAATATATATGTGCCACAGATTTTTTAAAAGGGTTGTGTTCAGAGTGTTTGGTTCAAATCTTAAACAGTTCAGTTCAGTTCAGTCGCTCAGTCATGTCCGACTCTTTGCGACCCCATGAATCGCAGCACGCCAGGCCTCCCTGTCCATCACCATCTCTCGGAGTTCACTCAGACTCACGTCCATCGAGTCCGTGATGCCATCCAGCCATCTTATCCTCGGTCGTCCCCTTCTCCTCCTGCCCCCAATCCCTCCCAGCATCAGAGTCTTTTCCAATGAGTCAACTCTTCGCATGAGGTGGCCAAAGTACTGCAGTTTCAGCTTTAGTATGGAGACTTGAATTTCAAGTCTAAAGAGGTCAAACACTTGCCAACCAGTTAAGCCCTATGATAAGATGGTTTTTCAACTCTTAAAACCACTTTCATCTTTTCATTTAAATGTTTAAACATCACAGTGGCCAGGCATTTATTTGAGCAATAAACATAGTTTAAGAGTGAGCCAATTCAGGTTACAACATATTACAGCAATTGTGAGAAGCACAATTCGGTTCTTGTGTTCGCGGGACGATGCTCTCTTTGAAGGCTTTATCTTCTCCAGTTTCTGCTGGTTACTGACAGTCCTCAGCTTTCCTTGGCTTGTAGCTCCATCACTCCTGTCTCTGCCTTTGTCATCTCATGGCCTCCTTCACTCTGGTGTGTCCATATGTCTCCACATCTCTCTCTCCTTATAAGGACGCCAGTCATTGGAGTTTTGGTCACCTAATCCAGTATGATGGCCTTGGTTATATGTGCAAAGACCATATTTCCAAATAATGTGACATTCACAGGTATTGGGAGATTAGGACTTAAATACATCTTTTAGAAAGACACAGTTCAAGTCACAATATTGAAAAACTATGTCAGCCAGAAACTTAGGTCTATATAAATAAAAGAGGAGCATTGAGAAGGAATAAATGAAGTCAGCCAGGAGCCACACTCACACGGAAGCCCAGGAGACCATAGGGCCCGAGTCACCTGCCAATCAGAGCTCCATGAACTCAGAACGCACTCTGCCACAGCAATTGCTGAAACTCCCTGCACTCAGAAGCTCCATCAGTAGAAAAACAAAAAAAAGGAAAAAGACTTCTCTTTATTCAATTTTCTACCAGGTTTTCCTATAAGTGACCAAAATAGTCTTCCCCGTGGCTACTTAGTAACACTCCCATCATCATTAAATTTCCATATAATAAGAATACCACCAACATCATGCATCCACCTTTCACATGTAACTATTGCAATTAACATGAAGATATCTTCATTTTATTCCCCAAAGAGAAGATGCATCCCTGTCTTTCCCTACATCCATATCTGAGAGATATTAATTCTGTTTCTAGTTCAGCTACAATCCCACCTGGCTATTTTATAATCTAAAGATTAAATTGTAAAGTTAACAACGGACAAAACAATTTCAGTCATATAGCTAGACTGACCAATAAAGAGAGGGAGAGAGATAAACAACCACCCACCCACATTCCTTATACAAGTAGAAGAAGGAAAACACAGGAAGAGACTTTTAAAAGATTATTGAAAATGCTTCTTAGAATTAAGATCTAATTTAAAATGGGCAACACTGAATGTAGGGAGAAGGATTTAAACTTTTCTAACCATAGTGCCAGGAACTGGTTGTTGGTCAAGATTATGACTGTGGCAAAATTCTCGCCAAAATTAGAATGAACATGTCTTGGCTGTAGGAAGTAAGAAATAGCAAGGAATCAAGAATGACACTGAACACCTATGGTCAATTAGTCTTTGACAGGAGAGGCCAGAATATATAAAATGAGGAAAACACACTCTCTTCAGCAAGTGCTGCTGTGAAAGCTGGACAGCCACTTGCAAATTTAAAAAGTTAGAACGCACCCTCACACCACACACAAAAATAAACTCATGAAGGCTTAAAGACTTCAACATAAGACATGACACCATGAAA
Source organism: Cephalophus harveyi (assembly GCA_006410635.1). Lineage (NCBI taxonomy): Eukaryota > Metazoa > Chordata > Mammalia > Artiodactyla > Bovidae > Cephalophus > Cephalophus harveyi. The sequence goes on along the minus strand of SJYT01029381.1, from coordinate 156,390 downwards.
CTCCTAGAAGAGAACACAGGTAGAACATTCTCTGACATAAATCATGCCAGTGTTTTCTAAGGTCAGTTTCCAAGACGACAGCTATAAAAGCAAAAATAACCAGAGGGATCTAATCAAATTAACAAGCTTTTGCACAACAAAGGAAACCATAAACAAAGCAAAAAGCCAATATACAGAATGAAAGACAATATCTGCAAACCATGCAACCAACTAAGGTTTAATATGCAAAATATACAAACAGGGACTTCTCTGTCAATCTAGTGGTCAAGACTTCACCTTCCAGTGCAGAAGGTATATGTTTGATCCCTGGTTGGGGAGCTTAAATTCCACATGCCTTGCAGTCAAAAACATAAAACAGAAACAATATTGTAATAAATTCAATATAGAATTTAAAGAAACGAGTACACACACAAAATCATATATATATATATAGATATATATATAGTGCATAAAACTCAATAATGAAAAAAAAGACAAAAATTTGGCAGAATACATAAATAGACATTTCTCCAAAGACAACATGCATATGGCCTATAGGCACATGAAAAGATGCATTTCTCTAATAATTAGCTAATTAGCAATGTTCAGCAAGTCAAAACTACAGTGAGGTACCACTTCACACAAAGAGCAATCGTTAAGAAGCCTACAGATAAGAAATACTGCAGAAGGTGTAGAGAAAAGGAAAGCTTCCTATACTGTTGGTGGGAATATAAATTGGTGCAATCACTATAAAAAATAGTATGGAGGTTCCTCAAACAACTAAAAGTAGAGTCACTGTATGATCCAGCAATCTCATTTCTGGGCATATATCTGGAGAAAAATCTAATTGAAAAAGATACATGCAACCCTATGTTCAAAATACCCTATTTGCAATAGACAAGACAAGCAATGTAATTGTCCATCAGCAGATCAAAACATAAAGGGGCATGTGTATCTTTATTATATATATTATGAATTTACTATTAATGTATATACCTCAGATATGCAGATGACACCACACTTATGGCAGAAAGCAAAGAAGAACTAAAGAGCCTCTCGATGAAAGTGAAAGAGGAGAAGTGAAAAAGTTGGCTTAAAACTCAACATTCAAAAAACTAATTTCATGGCATCCAGTCCCATCACTTCATGGCAAATAGATGGGGAGACAATGGAAACAATGGCGGACTTTATTTGGGGGGGCTCCAAAATCACTGCAGATGGGGACTGCAGCCATTAAATTAAAAGATGCTTGCTCTTTGGAAGAAAAGCCATGACTAACCTAGACAGCATAATAAAAAGCAGAGACATTACTTTGCTGACAAAAGTCCATCTAGACAAGCAATGATTTTTCCAGTAGTCACATATGGATTTGAAAGTTGCACCATAAAGAAAGCTGAGCACTGAAGAATTGATGCTTTTGAACTGTGGTACTGGAGAAGACTCTTGAGAGTCCCTTGGACTGCAAGGAGATCAAACCAGTCAATCCTAAAGGAAATCAGTCCTGAATATTCTTTGGAAGGGCTAATGGTAAAGTGGAAGCTCCAATACTTTGGCAACCTGATGTGAAGAACTGACTCGAAAAAGACCCTGATGCTGAAAGATTGAAGATGCCTTCAATCTTTCAGCATCAGGGTCTAAGAGAAGGGGATAACAGAGGATGAGATGGTTGGATGGTATCACCGACTCAATGGACATGAATTTGAGTAGGTTCTGGGAGTTGGTGATGGACAGGGAGATCTGGCATGCTCCATCCACAGAGTCTCAGAGAGTCAGAAATGACTGAGTGACTGAATGGACACAAAGTAAAATAGTACTCAGACATAAAAAGAATGAAATAATGCCATTTGCAACAACATGAATAGACCTAGAGATTATCATACTAAGGAAAATTAAGTCAGAAATAGAAAGACAAACATCATATGATATCACTTACGTGGAATGTGAAACATGGAACAGATGAACTCATTGATGAAACAGAAATAAACTCACATGCATAGAGAACAGTCTTGTAGTTGACAAGGGTGAGGAAGAGGATAAGAGGGGTGGAATGGGAATTTGGGATTAGCAGATGTGAACTGTTACATATAGAATGGATAGACTACAAGTTTCTATTGTATAGCACAAGAAACCATATTCCATTTCCTGTAACAAATCATACTAGGATAAATGAATGAATAAGCATTGAGATCCTGCTCTTGAAAGTGAACAATTGTACTGTTTCTTGAAATAAAGTGTAATATTGTTCTGTTTTTAGCACATAAATTGTCAGTTGTGGATGGAACATACAAATTGAAATATTAAATAGGGAGTGATATGTGGTTTTGGAGGGAAGAAGAGGGATTATGATGGGAGAAGTAAATTTCTGAATAAAATATCCTATTTGAGTATATTTAAGTTTACATATTAATAAAAGTAAAGGGATTAGACATCAGTTCAGTTGAGTTCAGTCACTCTGTTGTGTCTGACTCTTTGTGAACCTCATGGACTGCAGGACGCCAGGCCTCCCTGTTCATCATTAACTCCTGGAGTTTACTCAAACTCATGTCCATCGAGTCAGTGATGTCATCCAACCATCTCATCCTGTGTCATCCCCTTCTCCTCCTGCCTTCAATCTTTCCCAGCATCAGGGTCTTTTCCAATGAGTCAGTTCTTCGCATCAGGTGGCCAAAGTATTGGAGTTCCAGCTTTAGCATCATTCCTTCCAAAGAAATCTCAGGGCTGATCTCCTTCAGAATGGACTGCTTGGGTCTCCTTGCAGTCCAAGAGACTCTCAAGAGCCTTCTCCAACACCACAGTTCAAAAGCATCAATTCTTCAGCACTCAGCTTTCTTTATATTCCAACTATTACATCCATTTGACGTACTCCTTTTCCTATTTGGAACCAGTCTGTTGTTGCATGTCCAGTTCTAACTGTTGCTTCCTGACCTGCATACAGGTTTCTCAAGAGGCAGGTCAGGTGGTCTTGTATTCCCATCTCTTTCAGAATGTTCCACAGTTTATTGTGATCCATACAGTCAGAGGTTTTGGCATAGTCAATAAAGCAGAAATAGATGTTTTTCTGGAATTCTCTTGCTTTTTCAATAATCCAGCAGATTTTGGCAATTTGATCTCTGGTTCCTCTGCCTTTTCTAAAACCAGCTGAACATCTGGAAGTTCACAGTTCACGTATTGTTGAAGCCTGGCTTGGAGAATTTTGAGCATGACTTTACTAGTGTGTGAGATGAGTGCAATTGTGTGGTAGTTTGAGCATTCTTTGGCATTGCCTTTCTTTAGGTTTGGAATGAAAACTGACCTTGTCCAGTCCTGTGGCCACTGTTGAGTTTTCCAAATTTGCTGGCATATTGAGTGCAGCACTACTCAGCCATAAAAAAGAATGAAATAATGCCATTTGCAGCCACATGGGTCAACCAAGAGATTATTATACTAAGTAAAATAAATCTGAAATGGAAGTACAAATATCATGTGGTGTCATTTATACATGGAATCTAAAATATGATGCAATGAACATTTCTATGAAACAGAAACAAACATGCACAGAGAATAGACTTGTGGTTGTCAAGGGGAGGGAGGCAGGGAGAGGGATAAATTGGGAATTCTGGACTAGAAGCTGTGAACTGTTATATATAGAATGGTTAAACTACAAGGTCCTAATGCATAGCAAAGGAAACTATATTCAATATCATTAATACATAATACTGGGAATATATATATACATATACACATACACACACACACACATATATATATAACTACAAATAAGTAAAAATGATGACTATATTGAGATTCCTGTCTTAAAAGTAAGTGATTCTACTATATCTTAAAATAAATCATAATGGTGGTCAAATTTTAACACAGTGAGTTTTAGGTGTGAATGGAGCGCAAATTGAAATAATGATATATAGTTTTGGAGGAAAGAAGCGGGACTATAAATTTTGAAATAAAATACCCTCTATGAGTATATTTATATAAACATATTAGTACAATTAAAGGCATTAGGCATCAGTAGTATTTAAATAGTGCTTTACGAAGCAATCTACATGAATATAAAACTTCTATTTTACATTTGAGAACCTTTTTCCCCACAACAATGACTATAAATAGCTACAGAATTTTGTGAGTTCTACATTTTTAAAATCTAATGTGCTATAATTACATTTATAGCATATATATGTAATGTTTACATTTTGTAGATAGTGTATATAAATCTCTGCATCTTTGATTTTTCCATTAAATTATGGTTAGGTATTATAAGCATTTGTTAGTGACTTGGATATATTTCCAAAGTTCTCTCCTTAACTACTTTAGTAACTGAAACTACTGATGGCATTTCACAAACATATGAAACAAAAACTTTCTAGTCCAGGATTATAGAGGCGAGTGACCACTGTGTTTTGTTTAGAGGGCACCTCTGCCTATAAATTCACTTGGTTCCTGGAGAACACACAGTGATCATAGTAGGATCCCAGGGAGAAGAAGCGAGGACGTGGCCACTCCAAACCTGTTCTGGGGTTTAATGGGATAGAATAAATGTGGTTCTTGAGGTTTAGTCCAGAATACTGGATCAGAAAACAGTATTGGGTTGGCGAAATATTGGCAAAAGAACTTTTTGGCCAACCAATATCCCAGTATTTCAAGGCCAGGAACCCTGTACAGGACTGAAGAATTTTCATGCTTGCTGCTCATTCTGTAACAATATACCTCGTGCCTCCATCTCCCAACTGTATTGTGGAAACAGGACTCTGATTTGCAAAAATACATATAAAAAACTGTAATACACAAGTTCACTCACTCATGCACAAATGCTTTCTCATGGGCACAGTGGGTGATCAGTCCCCTCCAGGAAAGACACTTGGATAGAGGTTCACATTCTCCCTCATGTTCTCAGTACCAACACTTGTTTACAACCTTCTCTTGGTCCCTTAACAATTCTCTGGTTTTCTACTTAACAGGGCCCCAGAACACAGGGAGCTGCTCCCAACACTCATTTCCTTGTATAAAATTCCTTTGAGTTCCCCTCCTCCTCATATCCTTTCTCTCTTTTCCAAGTAGCCCCTTAACAGTAGGCAAAAAAAGCCTTAGTTCAGTTCAGTTCAGTTCAATTGTTCAGTCGTGTCTGATTCTATGTGACCCCATGGACTGCAGCACGCCAGGCCTCCCTGTCCATCACCAACTCCTGGAATTCTTCAAACTTATGTCCATTGAGTTGGTGATGCCATCCAACCATCTCTTCCTCTGTTGTCCTCTTCTCGTCCCAAATTCAATCTTTCCCAGCATCAGGGTCTTTTCACATGGGTCAGTTCTTCACATCAGGTTGCCAAAGTATTGGAGTTTCAGCTTCAGTATCAGTTCTTCCAAAGAATATTCAGGACTGATTTCCTTTAAGATGGACTGATTGGATCTCCTTGCAGTCCAAGGGACTCTCAAGAGTCTTCTCCAGCACCACAGTTCAAAAGCATCAATTCTTCGGCACTCAGCTTTCTTTATAGTCCAACTCTCACATCCATACATGACTACTGAAAAAAAAACATAGATTTGACTAGATGGACCTTTGTTGGCAAAGTAATGTCTCTGCTTTTTATATGCTTTCTAGGTTGGTCATAAATTTTCTTCCAAGGGGCAAGTGTCTTTTAATTTCATGGCTGTAATCACCATCTGCAGTGATTTTGGAGCCCCCCCAAAGTAAAGTCTGTCACTGTTTCCCCATCTATTTGCAACAAAGTGATGGAACCAGATGCCATGATCTTAGTTTTCTGAATGTTGAGTTTTAAGCCAACTTATTCACTCTCCTCTTTCACTTTCATCAAGAGGCTCTTTAGTTCCTCTTCACTTTTTGCCATAAGTGTGGTGTCATCTGTATATCTGAGGTTATTGATATTTCTCCCAGCAATCTTGATTCCAGCTTGTGCTTCATCCTTAAACTACTGTCAAATCCACTGTTAATTCTGCAATATTGTCTAAACATATTAATGTTAATCCTTCCATATTTCATCTTTTTAAAAATCTTCCCTTATTATTCCTAGGACTGCTGCTAAGTCACTTCAGTCATGTCCGACTCTGTGTGACCCCATAGACGGCAGCCCACCAGGGTCCCCCGTCCCTGGGATTCTCCAGGCAAGAACACTGGAGTGGGTTGGCATTTCCTTCTCCAATGCATGCAAGTGAAAAGTGAAAGTGAAGTCTCTCAGTCATGTCTGACTCTTAGCGACCCCATGGACTGCAGCCTACCAGGCTCCTCCGTCCACGGGATTTTCCAGGCAAGAGCACTGGAGTGGGGTGCCATGGAGTTTATAATTTACATACATCTTTGAGGGGACACAATTCAACTCATAACACTTGGAAAATTTTATAGGTCAGAAACTCAGGTGTATGTAAAGAAAGGAAGAGCACTAGAGAAGGAATAAATGAAGTAAGCCAGGAACCACACTTGCCCAAAAGATGCACAAGTCCATGAGGCCTAAGTCACCTGCCAGTCAGAGGTTTATTAATGCAGGACACACTGTGCCACAGCGTTGGCTGGACTCTTCCTGCCTCAGAAGCCCTATCAGAAGCAGGGGAAAAGAAGGCTTTTCATCTCTTTAGTCAGTTTCCCATGAATAACCAATAGTCTACCCCTTTGACTATTTAGCACCATTTTCACCATGATTAAACCTGCATATAATAAGAACAGTAGCAACATCATGCAGCCACCTCCAGGGTGCACCCATTACCCTTAGAATAAACATAGTCTCACTCTCTTCCCAAAAAAAGAAGGTGCCAAATTATTTCCATTACTACTTCCATGTCTAGGGTATATTAATTTCCATTGTAGTTTCAGCTACAAACTGACCTCGATATTTTGGAATCTAAAGTTTGAATTGTAAATTTAGCAATTGCCAAAAAAATACTGACAAGACATGTAACTAAATTGACCAAAAAAAGGAGAAACAGAGAAGAGAGATAGAGAGTGGGGTAAGGAGAACTCAAACAACCACCAACATTTCTTATATAAATAAGGAGAAGGAAAAAGTTGACTTTTAAAGTAAGATGTTTGAAAATGTTACATAGAATTCAAATCTGATTCAATAAGGACATATTGAGTATAGGAACTAGGTCACTTTCACTTTTCACTTTCATGCATCGGAGAAGGAAATGGCAACCCACTCCAGTGTTCTTGCCTGGAGAATCCCAGGGACGGGGAGCCTGGAGGGCTGCTGTCTATGGGGTCGCACAGAGTCGGACATGACTGAAGCGACTTAGCAGCAGCAACAGTAATGTCCATAACTGATTGTTGACCAAGAAAATGGCTATAGCTTAACTCTAACCAAATGTAGAATGTACACTACTTGTGTGTGTGAAATAAGAAATAGCAAGGAATCAAGAATGACACTAAACACCTATGGATAATTAATCTTTGACAAGGGAAACCAGAATACATAAAATGAGGAAAACACGTTGTCTTCAGCAAGTGATGTTGGGAAAGCTGGACAGCCACCTATAAATCAATAAAGTTACAACATACCCATACGCCATACACAAAATAAATGCTAAATAGCTTAAAGACTTATATACAAGACACGACAGCATAAATGTCCTAGAAGAAAACATAGTCAAAACATTAACATAAACCATACCAGTATTCTCTAAGGTCAGTCTATCAAGGCAATGGAAATAAAAGCTGCTGCTGCTGCCGCCGCTAAGTCGCTTCATTTGTTTCTGACTCTGTGCAACCCCGTAGATGGCAGCCCACCAGGCTCCCCCGTCCCTGGGATTCTCCAGGCAAGAACACCGGAGTGGGTTGCCATTTCCTTCTCCAATGCATGAAAGGGAAAAGTGAAAGTGAAGTCGCTCAGTTGCGTCTGACTCTTAGCCACCCCATGGACTGCAGCCTACCAGGCTCCTCTGTCCATGGGATTTTCCAGGCAAGAGTACTAGAGTGGGGTGCTATTGCCTTCTCCAAGAAATAAAAGCAAATACCAACAAATGAGACTTGATCAAAATAATAAGCTTTTGCACTGCAAAGAAAACCGTACACAAAGCAAAAAGAGAGCATATGAAACAAAAGAAAATACTTGGAAATAATGCAACCAACAAGGGCTTACCATCTAAAATATACAAACAGTTCAATCAAAAAATATGTAAAATATCTAAATAGAAATTTCTCCAATGATACACACAGATAGCCATTAAGGACACGAAAACATATTCAACCTCAAAAATTATTAGAGAAATACAAGTAAAAACTACAATAAAGTAACAAGTCACACTGATCTCAATGGTCATTATTAGAAAGGCTATGAATAACAAGAGAATCTTCCTACACTATTGTTAGAAAGGTAAATTGGTGCAGCCACTATGAAAAATAATATGGGGTATCGTCAAAAAACTTAAAAATTCCTGTTTATTCAGTCATTCAGTCATGTCCTACTCTTTGCCACCACATGAACTGCAGCATGCCAGGCTTCCCTGTCCTTCACCATCTCCTAGGAGTTGTTCAAACTCATGTCCATTGAGTCAGTGAAGCCATCCACCATCTCATCCTCTGTCGTCCCCCTCTCCTCCTGCCTTCAATCTTTCCCAGCATCAGGGTCTTTTCTAATGAGTTGACTTTTTGCACCAGGTAGCCAAATTATTGGAGCTTCAGCTTCACCATCAGTCCTTCCAGGGAATATTCAGGACTGATTCCCTTTAGGATTGGCTCGTTTGATCTCCTTGCAGTCCAAGGAACTCTCAAGAGTCTTCTACAACACCACAGTTCAAAAGCATCAATTCTTCAGTGTTCGGCCTTCTTTATGGTCCAGCTCTCACATCCATACATGACTACTGGTAAAACCACAGCTTTGACTATACAGACCTTTGTTGGCAAAGTAATGCCACTGCTTTTTAATACACTGTCTAGGTTTGTCATAGCTTTGCTACCAAGGAGCAAGCATCTTTTAATTTCATGGCTTCAGTTGCCATCTGCAGTGACTTTGGAGCCCCCAAAAAATAAAGTCTGTCACTGGATATTCAATATCCTGTGATAAATCATACTAGTAAAAAGTGTATTAATAAAGATGTGCAGATTCCTGTTTTGAAAGTGAGTGATTATATTGTACCTTTAAATAAAGCATAGTGGTGGTCAATGTTTAACGCAGAGTTCTAGTTATGGTGGGAACATACAAATTGAAATATTTAATAGAAAGTGATATGTAGTTTTGGAGAAAGATGCAGGTTCATGGTAGGAGAGAGAAATTTTGGAATAAAATACCAGATATGAATATATTTAAATATACATATTAGCAAAATAAGGGGATTATACATCAATACTACTAAAATACTTCAGTGCTCTAGGAAGCCACCTAAGAGGAAGCCTTTCTTTAATATTCTAGTAGTTTCCCCCACCAAGAATGATACCAAGTAGCCATATAGTTTGTGAATGCTTTAATTTTTAAATCTAATATGCTGCCATTTTATTCATAGTATTTACTTTATTTTCCTTTTGAAAACATAGCATATACATCTCTAAATCTTTGATTATTTCCATTAAGTTATTTTTAGTTGTGATAAACATTTGTTAACATCCTCTTGTACTCAGTCATGTCCAACTCTTTGTGACCCCACAGACTGTAGCGCACCAGGCTCCTCTGTCCACGGGATTTCCTAGGCAAGAATACTTGAGTGGGTTGCCATTTCCTATTCCAGATTTGTTAATGATTTGGATATATTTCTGGGATACCATAGTGGTTCAGTTGGAAGAATCTGTCTACAATGCAGGAGACTTGGGTTTGATCCTTTGGTGGGGAAGATCCTCTGGAGAAGAGAATTCTTGACTGGAGAATTCCAGGGACAGAGCATCCTGGTGGGCTACTGTCCACGTGGTCACAAAGAATCAGACACAACTGAGCAACTAAAGCTTTCTTCTCTCTTTCTGGATATATTTCCAAAGTTCTCTCCATATCTACTTTACTAACTGAAATTACCAATGGCATTTTACAAACAAATGAAGAAAATACTTTTCAGCCCAGGATTTTGGGAAAAAGGACTTGTGACCACTGTTCTTAGACTAGAGGACACCTCTGCTTGTAAAGTTCTTTGTTCCTAGAAAACTCAACAGTGATCAGGGTAGGACTCCAGGTGGAAGAAACGAGGATGTGGCTACTCAAACCTGTTCTGGCTTCTAAAGGGGTGAATTAAATGTGTTCCTTGAGGTTTAGTCAGCAAAGAATATTGGGTAGGCCAAAGAGCTCATTCAGGGTTTTGCATAAGATGTGCCAGAAAATGTGAATGAACATTTTGCCCAACACCTATGCTATTATTTCAAAGCCAGGAACCCTGCTCAGCATTAAAGAATTTTCATGTCTCTGACTTATTTCAAAATAGTACAATTTGCCCCTCCCCCTCTCAAATGTGTTGTAGACAAGGAACTCTAATTATGCAAAAATGCGTATCACAAACTAATACACAACATTCACTCCTCTACAGAGGCTTTCTCATGGGCATAACTGGAGATCAGTCATCTCTGGGGAAGACAGACGGACAGAAGATTCACATTCTCCCTCAGTTCTCAGTACCAACACTTCTTTACAACCTTTTCTTGGTCCCTTAAAGACTGTCTGGTTTTCAAGTTACAAAGGTCCCCACAAGAGAGGGAGCTGCCCTAAGCCCTCATTCTCTGAAATAAAAATTCCACTGGGGTCTCCCTCCCTCCTCAAATCATTTCTCTCTTCTTCAAGTAGCCCCTCAACAATAGGCACAAGACAGCCTTAAACGACTGCCTAATCCACAGTGTTCTGTCTGAAATATTGTCAAAACATTGTAACGTTAATCCTTCTGTATTCAATCTTTTTAAAATCGTCCCTTAATTTTCCTGGGATAAACATACCTTTCTTCTGACCCATTCTTTGTCATTTTTCACCTACACACTCTTTCTTGTTGGATATACTGGTATAGATGCCCATCTTAAAGTTCACCATCACCAAGGAAACGTTAACCACCATTACCATCAATAGAGGGGAAACCTGTGTTAAGTCTAAAACATAACCCAATATCCAGGAGTACAATCCAATTAGATCAAAGTGAATTTAGCGAATAGTCTAAATCATTCTGAGATTCATGCAAATACAGAGAACTAAGTGGTTAGCTATTATATACATGACACAGATTTTTAAAGAGTTGTGTTCAGAGTTTTTGGAGTGGTAAGGAAGATATTCTGAATTGGTCCAAATCTTAAATAAGGAGACTTGAATTTCATGTCTAAAGAGGTCAAACATTTATCAACCAGTTGAGCCCTTTGATAAAAATGACTTTTCAAAAACTCTTAAAACCATCTTAATATTTTCATTTATATTTCTAAACATCACAGGGGATAAGAATTTATTTTAAAAATAAACATATTTGAAGAGTCAGCCAATACCACATCAGATTACAGTATGTTAAAAGGTGAAAAGCACAGTTAAATTGCAAAACAGGATTGAATATAAGCTAAACCAGATAAGGAAATTCAGGTGACCAAGTATATCCTGTTCTCTGCTACCAAACCACCTAGGGGTCAGTAGAAGAGGTTCTAAAAAATTATAAAGAAAAATTCAGCTTGTTTTTTCCTAAGACATATATTTAATCTTTCCATAGTGTTTGAAGGCTAGAAATCTGAAATCAAGGTGTTGGCAGGACCATACTCTCTTTGACGGCTTAAAGATCTTCACGACCAAGATAATCACGATGTTGTGATCACTCACCTAGAGCCAGACATCCTGGAATGTGAAGTCAAGTGGGCCTTAGAAAGCATCACTATGAACAAAGCTAGTGGAGGTGATGGCATTCCAATTGAGCTATTTCAAATCCTGGAAGGTGCTGCTATGAAAGTGCTGCACACAATACGTCAGCAAATTTGGAAAACTCAGCAGTGGCCATAGGACTGGAAAAGGTCCGTTTTCATTCCAATCCCAAAAAAAGGCAATGCCAAAGAATGCTCCAACTACCACATGATTGCACTCATCTCACACACTAGTAAAGTCATGCTCAAAATTCTCCAAGCCAGGCTTCAGCAATACGTGAACCATGAACTTCCTGATGTTCACGCTGGTTTTAGAAAAGGCAGAGGAACCAGAGATCAAATTGCCAACATCTGCTGGATCATGGAAAAAGCAAGAGAGTTCCAGAAAAACATCTATTTCTGCTTTATTGACTATGCCAAAGCCTTTGACTGTTAGCTAGAATCAAGATTGCCGGGAGAAATATCAGTAACCTCAGATATGCAGATGACACCACCCTTATGGCAGAAAGTGAAGAGGAACTAAAAAGCCTCTTGAGGAAAGTGAAAGAAGAGAGTGAAAAAGTTGGCTTAAAGCTCAACATTCAGAAAACTAAGATCATGGCATCCAGTCCCATCACTTCATGAGAAATAGATGGGGAAACAATGGAAACAGTGTCAGGCTTTATTTTTTGGGGCTCCAAAATCACTGCAGATGGTGACTGCAGCCATGAAATTAAAAGACGCTTACTCCTTGGAAGGAAAGTTATGACGAACCTAGATAGCATATTCAAAAGCAGAGACGTTACTTTGCCAACAAAGGTCCGTTTAGTCAAGGCTATGGTTTTTCCAGTTGTCATGTATAGATGTGAGAGTTGGACTTTGAAGAAAGCTGAGCACCAAAGAATTGATGCTTTTGAACTGTGGTATTGGAGAAGACTCTTGAGAGTCCCTTGGACTGCAAGGAGATCCAACCAGTCCATTCTAAAGGAGATCAGCCCTGGGATTTCTTTGGAAGGAATGATGCTAAAGCTGAAACTCTGGCACTTTGGCCATCTCATGCGAAGAGTTGACTCATTGGAAAAGACTCTGATGCTGGCAGGGATTGTGGGCAGGAGGAGAAGGGGACGACAGAGGATGAGATGGCTGGATGGCATCACCGACTCGATGGACGTGAGTTTGAGTGAACTCTGGAAGTTGGTGATGGACAGGGAGGCCTGGCGTGCTGCAATTCATGGGGTTGCAAAGAGTCGGACACGACTGAGCTACTGAACTGAACTGAATGGTGAGAATTGATTGTTGGCCAAGATTATGACCATAGCTACATTCTAGCCAAAGTAGGCTGTTTGCCACTGGGGTACAGGAAGTAAGAAACACCAACAAGTCAAGAACCATGCTGAGAACCTATGGTCAATTAATCTTCAACAGGAAGGCCAGAATATATAAAGCAGTGAAAACACATTCTTTTCAGTAAGTAGTGTTAGGAAAACTGGACAGCCACATGGGAATCAATAAAATTAGAACTCACCCTCATACCACACACAAATTTAAACTAGAAATGGCTTAAAGACTTAAATATAAAACTTGACACCATGAAACTCCTAGAAGAGGATATAGGCAAAACGTTCTCTCATATAAGTCACAGCAATTTTTCTAAGGTCAGTCTTCCAAGGAAAAAGAAAAGAAAAAATAAATGAGATTGAATCAAACTAAAAATCTTTGGCACAGCAAAGGACAGGATAAACAATGTATAGAATGAGAGAAAATATTTGCAAACCACACTACAAACAAGGGTTTATATCCAAGTACATAAACACCTTATACAAATCAATAACAAAATACAAACAACCCAATCAAAAAATAGGTAGAATAGCTAAATAGACAAGGTGATGAAGAACCATGCTCTCTTTGAAGGCTCTTACCTTGTCCAGCTTCTGCTGGTTACTGGCAATCCTCAGCTTTCCTCGGCTTGTAGCTTCATCACTCCCGTCTCTGACTTTGTCATCACATGTACTCCTTCACTCTGATGTGTACATGTCTCTAAATCTTTCCCCTTTAAGGACACCAGTGGAATTATGCCCACCTAATCCAGTATGATGTCATCTACCTGATGCAAAGAACTGACTCATTTGTAAAGACCCTGATGTTGGGAAAGATTGAAGGTGGGAGGAGAAGGGAATGACAGAGGATGAGATGGTTGGTGGCATCACCAACTTAATGGACATGAGTTTGAGTAAACTCTGGGAGTTGGTGATGGACAGGGAGGCTTGGCGTGCTGTAGTCCATGGGGTCACAATGAGTCAGACACGACTGAATGACTAAACTGAACTGAACTGTAGTTATATGGCAAAGACCATATTTCCACATAAGGACACATTCATAGGTATTGGGAGATTAAGACTTAAATACATCTTTTGGAGGGACACAATTCAACTCGCAACACTTGGAAAATAATATGTTAAAGGCTCAGGTCTCTGTAAAGGAAATGCATTAGAGAAGGAATAAATGAAATAAGCCAGGAGCCACACTCACACAGAAGATGGAGGAGACCTCTGACCCCCAAGTTACGGGTCAGTCAGAGCTCCAGAAATCAGGACACACTCTGCCACAGTGTTTGCTGGACCTGTCCTGCCTCAGAAGGTCCATCAGAAGCAGAAAAAAGGAAAAGAAATTGACTAAAGAGAGAAGAGTATCATAAATAACATGAGTTTTCATATCATAAGCGTTTTCCATAAATAACCAAAAATAGTCTACCCCTTTGTCTCGTTTTAGCTGCATTCTCACCATGATTAAACTTCCATATAATAATAATCATCACAACATTATGCATCCCCCTCCCAGCATGCAACTACTGCAATTAAGAAGATATCCTCACTGTCTTCCCCAAAAGAGAAGGTGCAAATCCTATCCATTCCCACATCCATATCTAAAATATATTCATTCAGCTTCTAGTTTAGCCACAATCTGGATATTCTGTAATCTAAAGAATACATTGTAAAGTTAATAACTGCTAACGAAAATGACAGGTGTATGCTAGATTGACCAATAAAAAGAGAGGCAGAGAGGGGAGAGAGGGGGGACTCAACCACCAACATTTCTTATATAAAACAGAAGAGAAAAAAAAGCTGGAATATGACATTTTAAAATAAGATTATTTTTAGTTCCTTTGGTGGTCATGCAGTCTTTGTAGGTGATTGTGACTTGCCTGAGGCCTTCTTTCCTCCAATTCCTTGACCTAGACTCTTCCTGAAATGGTCCTTGAGCAATGTTTATTATGTTTTCTGATCATCGGTACCAATTTCTCAAGAAAGTTCCTCCAAATGCTGAGAGTGGGAAGGATTACTTGAGCTATACCCTCAGAGCACCTAGGAATTCTTTCATCATGTTTGTTACCAGATTAGACCAGAAGCTCTGTCCAAGTGTGTAAATAGCATTTTCCCACCTGACTTTGTGGAATCTCCTCTCTAGTCTAAGAATGGTCTCCTTGACAGGTCCCAGACCAGTTCTCTGCAGCACGTCCCATCTTGGATCAGATTCCACACTTCCCTTCTCTCTCCCATGGGAGCCAGCTCTTCCTGAGATGTGGACAGAGCGCAGAGTGAGTCTTTATGCAGCAGTCACAGCTTTGACATTATTCTTGCTGGTAATCTCTGCCTCTCTGACTCATGCTAAGTGGCCGCCCATATCTTCTGTGTGGTCTGACTTGAAATGCCAGCTCTCTCATGGAATATCTATTTGGATATCTTAAGTGGCCAGAGACAGCTTCCCAGCTACACTGCCCAAAAATGTCAGCTCTGGTCTTCTGTCAGCCTAGTTGCTGGTAGTGGCCAGTGTTTGCCTCCAGCCAATGACTTCTGAGGCTTCCTGACCTAAGCAGAGGTTGGTGGTATTTGGTCTCACCTATGCTTTGCTGTGTCCATTTCGAGGAAACATATAGCTCTAAGACACCACCAAATATCAGGCATGCAGTCTGCTCTCCTCCCACCGACCCTTTATTTCTCTTGTTTTCTGTTCAGGTAGGCCCCAACTTTAAAGAGTCTGCAGTAGAAAGGGATTTGGGAGTAGCAGAGAGGGGGCCCAGAAGTGCCAGGCAAATGGATCTCCAGATTAATGGACTTGTCTTATGTTATGGTACTTCTGGGGAGAGAAGCTTAAAATCTGGATGCATATTATTTTTGTAAAAGAGACAACTTTAAAGAATTATAGGGTTATCGTTACCATCTTTCAAAATTCCATATATGTGCATTAGTACACTGTATTGGTGCTTTTCTTTCTGGCTTACTTCACTCTGTATAATAGGCTCCAGTTTCATCCAACCCTGTATGCAAGACAGCAAAAGAGACACAGATGCATAGAACAGTCTTTTCGACTCTGTGGGAGAGTGTGGGATGATTTGGGAGAAAGGCACTGAAACATGTATAATATCATATAAGAAACAAATTGCCAGTCCAGGTTTGATGCAGGATACAGGATGCTTTGGGGCTGGTGCACTGGGATGACCCAAAGGGATGGTACGGGGAGGGAGGAGGAAGGGGGGTTCAGGATGGGGAACACGTGTACACCTGTGGTGGATTCATGTTGATGTATGGCAAAACCAATACAATATTGTAAAGTAATTAGCCTCCAATTTAAAAAAAAATTATAGGGTTCCTGGACAAGATGGCAGAGTTGAAGGACCTTGAGCTCACCTCCTCTCATGAGCACACCAAAATCACAACTAGCTGTTGAACAACCATCAGTGAGAAAGACTAGATCCTACCAAAATAAAACAAGATATTCTACTCCAAAGACATAGAGAAGAATCTACAAGATGGTAGTAGGGGGGCACTTGAGGTATACTCAAATCTCATATTTCCCTGGATGGGCAATGCACAAACTAGAGAATAATTCTGTCACAGAGGTTCTCCCAGAAGAGTGAGAGTTCTGAGAACCACGTCAAGCTCACCCACCTTGGGGTCTGGCATTAGCAGGGAAGAGTCCCCAGAGCATTTAGCTTTGAAGACCAGCAGGGCTTGATTGCAGAAGCTCCACAGAACTAGATAAAACAGAGATTCCATTTTTGGTGGGCCCACACAAGGTCTCATATGCACTGGAACCAAGGGCAAAAGCACTGATTTCATAGAATCCTGGCCAGAACTGCCTGCTGGCTTTGGAGGGTCTCCTGAGGAGGTGGGGCACAGCTGTGGCTCTCTCTAGGCACAAGGACACTGGTGGCAGAAATATCAGGGAGTTTCAATCAGTGTGAGACCTCCTAGATGCCAACTTTGGTCACCAAATCCTTGCCTCACCCAATAGCCTATAGATTCCAGTGCTGCGACATCTCAGGCCAAATAACCAATAGGGCAGGAACAAAGTTCCACCCTTCTGCAGACACAATAAAGACTTCCTGAGTCCCCAGCTGCCTTTTGACATGCCTCTTGACACAGTCCTGCTCACCAGAGGACCAAGACACAGTTCCACCCATCAGTGGGCAAGCATCTGCCCCTCACATCAGGAAGCCTGCACAAGCCTCTAGAGCAGCCTCATCTACTAGGGGGACAGACACCAGAAGCAAGAAAACTATGATCTGGCAGCTGCCTGAATGAGTCCACACACAGATCAGAACCTACCTTGGGATCATCAAGTCCCTGGGCCTTGGGTAAATAGAGGAGAGTGTACTGCTCAGATACATAAAATCCCTTATAGAGGGTCATTTCTCCAAGGCTGAGAAATATAACTAACATTCCACATGCATAAAATTTACAAATATAAATTTAGACAGAATTGGACAAATGACACCACCCTTATGGCAGAAAGTGAAGAGAAACTAAAAAGCCCCTTGATGAAAGTAAAAGAGGAGAGTGAAAAAGTCGGCTTAAAGCTCAACATTCAGAAAACGAAGATCATGGCATCCAGTCCCATCACTCCATGGGAAATAGATGGAGAAACAGTGGAAACAGTGTCAGACTTTATTTTTTTGGGCTCCAAAATCACTGCAGATGGTGACTGCAGCCATGATATTAAAAGACGCTTACTCCTTGGAAGAAAAGTTATGACCAACCTAGATAGCACATTTCAAAAGCAGAGACATTACTTTGCCGACTAAGGTCCGTCTAGTCAAGTAGTTGTTCCAGTAGTCATGTATGGATGTGAGAGTTGGACTGTGAAGAAGGCTGAGCGCCGAAGAATTGATGCTTTTGAACTGTGGTGTTGAAGAAGACTCTTGAGAGTCCCTTGGACTGCAAGGAGATCCAGCCAGTCCATTCTGAAGGAGATTGGCCCTGGGATTTCTTTAGAAGGAATGATGTTAAAGCTGAAACTCCAGTACTTTGGCCACCTCATGTGAAGAGCTGACTCATTGGAAAAGACTTTGGTGCTGGGAGGGATTGGGGGCAGAAGAAGAAGGGGCCGACTGAGGATGAGATGGCTGGATGGCATCACTGACCTTATGGATGTGAGTCTGAGTGAACTCCGGGAGTTGATGATGGACAGGGAGGCCTGGCATGCTGCGATTCATGGGGTCGCAAAGGGTGGGACACGACTGAGCAACTGAACTGAACAGCAGAGGAATATGTTCCAGATGAAGGAATAAGATAAAACCCCAGGAAAGCAAATAAGTGAAGATAGACAGTCTACCCAGGAAAGAGTTCAGATTCATGATCATAAAGATGATCTAAGAATTCAGGAAAAGAATAGATGCATAGAGTGGAAAGTTACAAGTTTTTTTTGTTTTTTTGTTTGTTTTAGAGAGTTAGAAAATACAAAAAATAACCAACCAGAGGTGAAGAATACAGTAACTGAAATATACACATAGTGATCAAATTGACAAAAAAAGTTAAATAGAGAAAATATTAAAAGCAACATATAAGGGAACATTGTTTGATAAGCATAAAGTTATCAGATGATTCTTCAGAATAAAATCTGCAGGCCAGAAGGAAGTGGCAGGAAATATTTAAAATAATGAAAGGGGAAAACCTACAACCATGATTACTCTACCTAGCAAAGATCTCATTCAGATTCAACGGAGAAATCAAAACTTTAACAGACAACAAAAACTAGGAGAATTCAGCACCACCAAACCAGCTTTACAACAAATGCTAAAGGAATTTATATAGGCAGGAAATACATGAGAAGAAAATGACCAACAAAAACTAACCCCAAACAATTAAGAAAATAGTACTAGGAACATACATATTGATAATTACCTTAAATGTAAATGGAGAAAATACTCCAACTAAAAGACACAGACTGGCTGAATGGATACAAAAACAAGACCAATAAATATACTATATACAAGAGAACCACTTCAGACCTAGGGACACAAAAAGACTGAAAGTGAGGAGCTGAAAAAATATATTCCATGTGAATTGAAATTAAAAGAAAACTGGAGTAACAATACTCATATCAGGCAAAATCTTAAAAGACTTTAAGATAAAGATTATTATAAGAGACAAGGAAGGGAAGCATATAATGATCAAAGGATAAATCCAAGAATATATAACAACTCCAGAAGATAGTGAATGACAGGGAAGCCTGGTGTGCTGGAGTCCATGAAGTTGCTAAGAATCAGACATGACTTAGCAACTGAACAACAAGGCCCTGTAAAAATACTCCTAGAGGAAAACATAGGCAGAGCACTCTTTGACATAAATCACAGCAAGATTTGGTTTGACCCACCTCCTAGAGTAATGCAATTAAAAAATAAATAAACAAATGGGACCTAATTACACTTAAAGCTTTTCAGAGCAAAAGGAGTCATAAACAAGATAAAAAGATAGCCGTTAGAGTGGGTGAACATATTTGCAAACAAAGCAACAGATAAGTGATTAAACTCCAAAATATATAGACAGTCCATGTAGCTCAATATAAAAATAAATGAAAAAGTGGGCAGAGTACCTAATTAGACAATTCTCCAAAGAAGACACACAGACAGCATTCACATGAAAAGATGCTTACCATCACTAATTATTACAGAAATGAAACTCAAAACTGCAGTGAAGTATCACCTCACACCTCACAGCCATTATCAAAAATCTACAAACAATAAATCATGGAGAGGGTATAGAGAAACTGCTGCTGCTGCTAAGTCGCTTTAGTCGTGTCCAACTCTGTGTGACCCCATAGATGGCAGCCCACCAGGCTCCCTTCGTCCATGGGATTCTCCAGGCAAGAGTACTGGAGTGGGTTGCCATTGCCTTCTCCGGTATAGAGAAAAGGTAACCCTTTTACACTTAGTGGGAATGCAGATTGATGTGGTCACTATGGGTAACAGTATGGAGGTTTCTTAAAAAACTAAAAACTACCATATGACCCAACAGTCTACTCTTTGGCATTTACACAGAGAAAACTATAATTGAAAAAGAAATGTGCAGGTACCTTATTGTTCATTGCAGCACTATTTACAATAGCCGAGACATAGAAGCAACTAAATGTTCATCAACAGTGGAATGGATAAAGAAGATATGGTATACGCATGTATATATGTAAACACACACACAATGGAATATTATTCAGTCATTCAAAAGGCACAGAATTGTACAGTTACAGAGTTATAGTTACAGTTGTTCAGTTACAACTATACAGATAATATGGATAAACTGTCATATGGAGTAAAGAAAGAAAATAAATATGTTAATGTATATATGTGAAATCTAGAAAAATGGTATAGATGATCATACTTGCCAAGCAAAAATAGAAACACAGATTTAAAGAAGAAATGTATGTATACAAAGGGGGAAGTGGGTTGGAATGAATGGGAGATTGCATTGGACATATGTATATTACTGATTCTATGTATAAAATAGATAATTAATGAGAATCCATTGTATAGCGTAGAGAATTCTACTCAATGCTCTGTGGTAAGCTGAAAAGGAAGAACCTCCCCCTCAAAAGAGAGGGGATATATGTAAACATAACTGATTCACTTTTCTGTACAGCAGACTCGAACACAACATTGTAAAGCAACTATACTCCAATAAAATTAATAAAAAATTTTAAAGAATAACAGTAAGAACATACATATTGATAATTACCTTAAGATTAAATGCACCAATCAAAGGATACATACTGACTGAATAAATACAGAAATAAGACTCATATATATGCTATCTACAAGAGTCCCACTTTAGATCTATACACTGAAATTAAGGGGATGAAAAAAAGTATTCCATGCAAATGGAAATCAAAAGAAAGTTAGAGTAGCATTACTCATATGAAACAAAATATATTTAAAATAAAGACTGTTGCAAGAAATGAAGTTTACTACATAACGATAATGGGATCAATCCGAGAAAAAGATATATCAATTGTAAATATATATATATATATAAGTATATATACATATATTTACCCAACATGGAAGCACCTCAATATATAAAGCAGATGATGAACATACCTAAAAGGAGAAACTGACAGTAACACAGTAATAGTGGGGGACATTAAAACTCCACTTATATCAATGGACAGACTATTCAGACAGAAAATTGATAAAGAAACACAGACCTTAAATGAAATATGAGGCCAGATGGACTTAATTGATATCTATAGGACATTCCTCTCAGCTGCCCCTGACCTCCGGCGTGGGGTAGCTCCTCTCGGCCGCTCCTGTGTTAGAAAACCTGTAAACCTTGCTGTTTCCAAGATAATAGAATCTTTGGCAAATGGACCCTTTCTCAGGAATCCTGCTCTGACCTGGCTCAGGTCCTCTTATTAGAGTCTGCCCACTAATTATGGTTAATTGAGGTCGTAGATAAGGGCCTCTTTTAGTCAGTGTTCCCCAGAGAAACAGAAGCAGTAGGATCCACGGACGTAGAAAGAGATTTGTTTTAAGACATGGTTCATGTGATTGTGGAGGCTTGGAAAGTAAAAGGGAGGTTTGCAGTTCGGAGACTCAGGAAAGAGTTGAAGTTTGAGACTGAAGGCAGAGTGCTGGCAAACCAGGAAGAGCAGATGATGCAGATGGAGACTGCAGGCTGTCTGCTGGCATCACCAACTCGATGGACATGAGTTTGGGTGAACTCCGGGAGTTGGTGATGGACAGGGAGGCCTGGCGTGCTGTGATTCATGGGGTCGCAGAGTCGGACACGACTAAGCCACTGAACTGAACTGATAGGACATTCCATCCAAAAGCAGAAAAATACACATTTTTCTTTCAAGTACACATGAAACATTCTCCAAGAGAGATCCTATGTTGGGCCACAAAGCAAACCTTGCTAGATTTAAGAAAACTGAAATCAAATCAAGCATCTTTTCTGACCACAACACTATGAGATTAGAAATCAACTGAAAGGAAAAAAAAAAAAAAAA
>SJYT01029381.1:88621-126345 GCA_006410635.1 Cephalophus harveyi | reverse complement strand
ACATATGGACAAGAAAAACAAATTAATCCCATTTTTATGTCACTATTTTTTTTCCACAAGCCTAAATTTCTATCTGAAAAATGGATATAGATTAGTTTCTATATAATATGTGATGAAATTATCCTTGTTTAAATAGCTGACCTAAAAATAAGTTAATAATGTTTATATAATAGTTCAGAGTGGATTTATCTTTTTTAAAAATTTTATAAATACAACTATTTGTACAACATAATATGTACAATATATTATAAATTATCAGGATTTTTTATTTGAAATGCTAGAATCTTAGTTTCTAATACCCAGATCTTAGTTTCTAATACCACTTTACAACAAAAGGAACCAGGGCTCCTTGGATAAATGGCTACTTCTAGGGCTAAGACGAGATATATATAAGATGAGCCTGGAGTATCTTATTGTTCCAGAAAGTAAAGAGATGTTAAAAAGAAAACACTATGGTCAGCAGATGTCAAAGACCCTTAGGAACGAACTGAGAGAGTCCCTGGTAGCCAAAGCTGAAACAATTTGAGTGACAAAATAGTAGAAAAAAGTAGTATTGGCTTATATAACCCTAAGTATAAAATAAATATCCATGAGTCACACTTATATAAGTAAATGAAGAACAGAGACAAAATTTCTAATTTATGTTGTTACTGCCTTTAAGGAGATGGAATATAATGCACCACTCCTCAAGTGGAGTTGTTCATAGAGACATGCTTCAGAAGGAAAAGAATGACTTAGCAGTGAAGAAGCCTAGCAAACCTGACTCAAGCCAGGCAATCAAGGTCAACATCATTGGTGTTAAGTTATGTTGATAGTAGGCACCCTTGAAATGATGGGATGAGAATGACACTTTATCCCTGTGGTCTTCCTCTCCAAAAGCCAGCATCCCAGTCTAGTAATGAGCATGGTGGTTGTGGTTTAGTCACTAAGTCATGTCAGACTCTTTGCAACTCCGTGGACTGTAACCACCAGGCTCCCCGTCCATGGGATTTCCCAGGCATGAATACTGGAGTGGGTTGCCATTTCCTTCTCCAGGGGACCTTCCTGACCCAGTCAAGAAAAACAACAGACAAATCCCAATGGAAGGATCTTCCCAAAACATCTAGTATTCCTCAAATTGTCAAAATTATCAGAACAAAGAAAGTCTGAGAAATGGTTATAACCAAGAGAAGTCTAAGGAGATATGATGACTAAATGTAATATAGTATTCTGGATGGCATCTTGGAACAGAAAAAGGATATGAAAGGAAACTGGAAAAATCTAAATAAAATAAATAAGTTAATAGGAATGTATCAATATTTGTTAATCCATCACGACAGATATACTATATAATATAGTAAACTCTATACAGGCTTTATAGTAACTCTAGGAAAGTAGATATGGGCTTTACAGTAACTCTCTGTACTGTCTTTACAATAACTCTTTAATTCTGAAACTGTTTATTTTTCTATTATGTTTATTTTAACATTACTTTTTGATAATGCTTATAAAAGAGAGATCTATTTAAAAATGTATAACCTTAAAGTTCAAAATCTTGAACAACTGAGCAGCTACTCCAAATTCACTATTTAAATACAAACATAATAACTAACTTATTCTTGGGTTTTTTCTTGTGCATTGATTTAGTCCATGAGACTCAGTAAACTGCTTTGGTGAGTGACTTGGCAACTTCAAGCCCTCTGTTAAGTGAATTGAATAGTGATAATCAACCCCAATATAGTCTTCAACAAAGAGCTTGCTACAAGTCATGAGACAAAGAAGGAAACATCAGATGATGATGCTGACCCTCCCACAACTGGCCTGTTCCCCTTATTCTTGACTGCTCTCTTTCCATGAACCCAAGTGCCTGCATTGATAACTACTGGGATCCATCATTGAGACAGTTACTCTAGACCGTCAGAGGGGCTTCTCCAATGACTCACTGGGTAAAGAATCCATCTGCAATGCAAGACACCCAGGAGACATGGGTTCGACCCCTGGGTGGGGAAGATTCCCTGGAGGAAGAAATGGCAACCCATTCCAGTATTCTTGCCTGGAAAATCCCATGGACAGACGAGCCTGGTGGGCTACAGTCCATGGGGTTGCACAGAGTCAGACACGACTGAGTACATGGCACACACAGTCAGAACCAGAGCATCTTACACCATGCAGCATACTTGCTTTAAGGATTTCTTTGGCTGATGATACTTTTACCAATAGAAAGAATTTTAAACCTTTAGTTCTAGGACAAAATCTAGATCTCCTAACTGCTCCCTAATTGCCTCAGACTGACTGCTTGAATTCATAAATTAGAACTCTGAAATTCAGTGTAAAAGTGGGTCTTTATGGAAAGTTGCCACTTCCTATGCATTTTTGAACAAATGTTTGTTGGGTATGAACTCCATGGCAGGCTTTTTTTTTTTTTTGGCATACCATGCAGCTCATGGGATATTAGTTCCCTGATCGGGGATTGAACCCATGCCCTCTGCAGTGAAACCTCAGAGTCTAACCACTGGACTTCAAGGAATTCCCATAGTGGGCATTTTAATAGGAGCTGAGTGAAGAAGACTTGTTAGTCCCTCTCTTAAATTTTAGTGTGATAAGCTCTGTTATACAAATAATAATAATGTAAAGCAAAAAGTCATTTTGTACTATGACAGACATGATAAAGGAAGTATTGGGTTCCCCAGAAAGTTTGTTTGGGTTTTCCAAAACATCCTACAGAAAAATCTGATGGCCAACCCAATAAAATGCAAAGTAACTTGGAGCAGTTACTCTGGGGCCCTAAAAAAAGTAGTTCCCACCTTTTTGGCACCAGGGACCGGTTTTGTGGAAGACCAGGGTGTGGGAGACTGTTTGGGGATGAATCAAGAGCATTACATCTATTGTGCACTTTATTCTTTATTTCTATTATCATTACATCAGCTCCACCTCAGATCATTAGACATTATATCCCAGAGGTTGTGGAGCCCTGATTTAGCGAATGAGAATGAGACATCCAAACAAAGATCTGGGTGAAGAGCATTCAAGATAGAGGGAAAAACAAGTGCAACCCCCACCCCCTGAGATGGGGCCTCCCTTGACCTGGAGAGTAGAGGGATAACTGTCTGAGGTGGGCTTATAGAAGCAGCTCTACATTCCAAGGAGGAGCGTCTAGTAGGCTGCTGCTAAGTCACTTCAGTCGTGTCCGACTCTGTGCGACCCCATAGATGGCAACCCACCAGGCTCCCCCGTCCCTGGGATTCTCTAGGCAAGAATACTGGAGTGGGTTGCCATTTCCTTCTCCAATGCATGCAAGTGAAAAGTGAAAGGGAAGTTGCTCAGTCGTGTCCGACTCTTAGCGACCCCATGGACTGCAGCCCACCAGGCTCCTCCGTCCATGGGATTTTCCAGGCAAGAGTCTAGTAGGCTAGTGAAGGTTTTGAGTACCAGACCTGATTTCTACTAGTGAAGAAACCCTGGCGGCTCTATGAGAAGGGGGTCTAAGGAAGCAAGGCAGGTAGTGAAGGTACTGCAGTTGCTCCGAAAAGAGCGAGTGATGTCATTTAGACCCATGGACAGAGGAGCCTGGCGGGCTACACTCCATAATGCCACACAGAGTCAGACACAACTAAGCAACTTAACAGACACACAACAGGAAAGCAGAGGTATGGCTGGAGAGAAGTGTGTGTGCTTAAGGCTAACGGGACTGCAGATGGATTCGCTATGCTGAGTGATGGCATAAAGAGCTCCCAGGTTTTTAAGTTCACCTGGAAAAATCTAGATTAACTGGCCTGGCCTAGATTTAGAGGACTGAAGCCAATAAGAGCAGAAGAATTGATTCATTGAAGAGCATATCTAAGGTCCTCAGCTTTTGATCTCCAACCAAAAGTATATTCTCTTTTCAGAGCATATTTCAAATCTCTCTGCATGAGAGAGTTGGGGTGAAATGATCTGTGTGTTATTTTGTATAATCCATGATTCAAAACTACCCAGAGCCTTTCATCATGAAGGGCATCAAGGGTGCCACCATCCCCAACATCCGCCTACATGTCCAGCTGGACCATCCACAGACCATATATAAATACCTCTTCATCTCCCTCTCGCTCCATCCCAACCAACACTCAACTACAGTCAAATCCATTTGAGAAATTGTAAGTACAAACTCCAGAAGATTATTTACAATCAAATTTGAACATGGAAACTGCAAAATTTGATATACCTAAAGACCTCGAACCTCCACTATTTTTTCCTAGATTCTGTCTTGTAAAATATATGCCTGTCCTCTCTTTTTTTGGTCCAGAAATTTCTTCATGAGTATCCACTCACAGTCTAGCTCTCTTCTGCTGAAGATCAGATATACTGGATCACCAGCAGCACAGAGCTTTCTGGATATGACTGGGGCTCTCAGAAAACAACAGAGAAGTGGGGTGGGGAGGAAATGAGAGAGGAGGAGGAGAACCAGAAGATACAGAAATGGGAGACAGAAGAACGAAAATGCCTTAAGACAGGGATTTAGGCTCATCCATGTCTCTACAAATGGCATGCCTTCATTCCTTTTGTGGCTGAGTAATATTCCATTACATATATGTACCACATCTTCTTTATTCTTTCATTGTTCATTGGACATTTATAGAGATGGACCTAGAGTCTGTTATACAGAGTGAAGCAAGTCAGAAAGAGAAAGATATTGCATATTAATGCATACATGTGTAATCTATAAAAATGGTACAGATGAACCTATTTCCAAGGCAGGAATAGAGGTGGAGACATAGAGAACAGACGTGGAGGGGTGGAAGGGGAGAGTGGGACAAACTGGGAGAGTAGTCTTGACAAATATACACCACCATGTGTGAAATAGATGGCTGGTGGGAAGCTGCTGTGTAACACAGGGAGCTCAGCTCAGTGTCCTGTGATGACCTAAAAGGGTAGGAAGGTGGGGGGTGGGAGGGTTTGAGAGTGGTGGCCTGCTTCTCAGGCCGTGGTGGTGGGCATGGGTGGGCATGGCCTCTGGGCTCTGGTCCACTCACATTGGCCCTTTCAAGCCATTCTTATCCCCCCTCTTCATAAAACTGTTGGGTTCCTTTCTTACACCCTTTGATTAGTCCAAAATGTACTATGTGTAAGAAATCTGTGCACACAATACAACTGCATTGAAATTTAGCACCCTTGCAAATCATCTACTATCAAAAACATTTAGTACATTAAGATTATTTTCCTAAAGCTGCTCTTTATAGCAGGTCCCTGCTGGTTATCCCTCCTGTACAGCACAGGGAACTCTGCTCAATGTTATATGGCAGGCTTGATGGGAGGGGAGTATACATGGATACATGTATACCTATGGCTGAGTTGCCCCACTCTGCCCCTGAAGCTATTAAACATCTGTCTCTTATACACATCTGGTGGGGGGGGGATATATGTATACATATAGCTGATTCACTTCATTGTACAGCAGAAACTAACACAACATTATAAAGCAATTATATATTTTTTTTAATGATGGGGATTTAGGAATTGTCTGAGCAGCTTTTTGTTCAAGGCGCTCTCAGAGTATGGATTTCTGAGCTCAGAGCTCTTTATGACTTAATTTCTGAGAGTTTTCTACTTGTGTGTGATGACCATCTCTCTCAGCTTGCCTTGTTCTGTGTTTTTCCAACATCCACGAGGCTAATCCACGTTTTGCCTTTTCCTGCTCAGCTCAGGGGCCAGCCACCCGCTATCTGTCAGGCCTCAGCTACTGCCAGGTCTTACAGATCCAACTCATAGGTGAGCACTGATTACAAAATAGATATTAACATCTCAAATTTTCAACCTGGTTCCGGGGCTTCCCTAGTGGCTCAGGCAGTCAACAATCTGCCTGCAATGTGGGAGGCCTGGGTTCAATCCCTGGGTCAGGAAGATCCCCTGGAGAAGGTAATGGCTATCCACTCCAGTTTTCTTGCCTGAGAATCTCATGGTTCCCAGGAGAATGAGAGGAAATTATTTCTTGAGCTAATTTTAATCTTATGCTGATAAACCATAAGTACCAATTTTAGCCATAGCTTATTACTTTAATAGTATATGTTCTTTCTTAACTAAAGGCATATCAACAGTGAATGAATAGCATAATATTTAAGTACTTACTATAATTATATATTCTTCCTGAATAATAAAAGAACAAATATGATCTTATCTTACTGAAATTCAAGTTTTAGGATGGCAGGAAAGAATGTAAGTCCAATCATTAAACTGAATATTTACACAGTTTGTGAGTGTGGTGAGAACAGAAATGAGAAAAGAGAATAGTCAATGAGGTGATTTAATTTTTCAAAATAGAGCTAATTATTTTATTACTGCCTTTTGTTCTAATTCTGATACATCAGGACACAAAATAATCCTTAAGAAATTGGCTGTTAATAACCAGTTGCACAGTCATTTCTTACTATCAAGATAAAAATGATAATAGCTATCTATTCTATAATAAGAAATTTGCAACTATAAATAGCTACTTTCAAGAATGTTCCCTGTTTTTTTAAAATGAATTTGTGATTCATAGCTAAATAGTTAGGCTAAAATGAAAACCTGACTTTACTTAGTATTTTAAAATATGGTCTTTTTCATTAGAATACTTCAAAGAGATTTTTTTTCCTCCAGGATTAAAAAAAAGGAACTAATATCTTATGTAACCACCTCACAATTACCCGCATTTGGAAAGCCCATGTTGACAATCCTTCATAGAAACATTTAATCCCAGGCTAACTTACCCCTGCCACCCACCACTGGGCTGCTCCCTACTGCTCCCAGTTGGTATGAGCTCAAGGAATGCAAACACCTTTCAATATTAGTTCTAGCAAAGCATTAGCAGGAATGTAAACCTCCCAGGGAAATTGCACATAATGTATTTGAAAATCAAATATAAAATGATTTTGGATAATCGGAACCACCGTAGGTTTCCATTCGGACAGATAATTGAGAATTGACTGTACTACTGTGTTCATAAGCTATGCATCACACGCAGTCCATGGTAGGGGGGAAGATCTCTGAAACACAAATTAAAATAAGGAAGCCAGAAGGTGCTGTGGAAACAGTGGGTCTTCATAAAGAGGAAGCCGGGGCTGACGAATGTTTTTACTTTTCCTTTCTCCCTGAGATTATGAAGTTTTAAATGATATGCAGCTAGAAGCAGATGAAATTATAGCTCTCAGACACTTTATAATTCTGAAACAGAGATGTGATTGATTGCAAGGTGGCATCGCTGCTGGCAGTTTCTGTTGGCACATTTTGATGATACAGTTTCTTAGGTGAACTTCAAGTACATCAGTGACACTGTGTTGCAGACACTTTGAATGATTTTGAAGCTAATAATTTATGAGAGCTTTTGGAGCACATTATTAGGTTCGAGTCAGGAGAGATTTATTTTGTTTAATCCTAGATTTCTTGCTGTGTGTTCTGTTTATCTTATCTTATTCTGCTAGTAAACAAATATGTAAAACTTTAATGCCGACGGAGCCCCTTTATAACAGTGCGTCATCCCCCAAACAAGGCTTCCCATTTGAAACACTTTCTCTAGTCAGTGGTTTTGTTGCCATCACATGTCTTGAAAAAGAAGACAAACAAAACAAGACTTCCCAAGTTGGGATTCCATCAAGGAGAAACTGATAGGGGAAATTCAAAGAATTGTCCTTAATTAGGCAATGAAATCATCATTGACCCCACAATCTATGATTCCTAATATTTCTAATTTAAGCTGAAGATAAAAGAATTTTTTTAAATGCAGAGTTCCTATAAGCTTCATAGAAGCAGTGACTGTCAAATCGAAAAGAAATACTAAAGTGTTTTGAGACAAGGTCTAAATCCAATTTTTTTAAAAAGAGTTCTTTGGGTAACATTTTATTCTCAGTACCTGCTGAATGCTGCATATGCCACATTGTGTTTAAATTAAAAAACATTATATCACTGCTGATTTACAATGAAAAGAATTTCAGGCTGTATAAATCATTTTCTGCTTATAGTTTCTTAATCCTGCTCTACTTATTTTTTGTAGTCGTGTCCGACTCTTTGCAACCCCGTGGACTGTAGCCCGCCAGGCTCCTCTGTCCATGGGATTCTCCAGGCAAGAATACTGGAGTGGGTTGCCATTTCCTTCTCCAGGGGATCTTCCCAACCCAGGGATCGAACCCGGGTCTCCTGTATTGCAGGCAGATGCTTTATTCTCTGAGCCACCACGGAAGCCTGATTTGAAGAAATAACTAGCATTGTGTGTGTGCCTGTTGGTTATATTTCTTTGCGGATTCATGTTGATGTATGGCAAAACCAATACAATATTGTAAAGTAATTAACCTCCAATTAAAATAAATAAATTTATATTTAAAAAAAAAAAGAAGGCCCATTGAGAAGCAGCATTATTCTTCAGGAAAAGTGCACACACGCAGAGTGTATAAATATGGCGATGGACCAGTTCTCATCGCCTCATCTTCAGGGCGCACACGGGAGCTTCATGTGTGGCCTGCTGTTACCCTGGTTTGCCTCTGACATTTCCTCTCTAGTGGCTGCCACGAGGTCCTGGTGTTCTTATGCGCTGAGTGCAGGCCTGCTTCTCAGGCCGTGGTGGTGGGCATGGGTGGGCATGGCCTCTGGGCTCTGGTCCACTCACATTGGCCCTTTCAAGCCATTCTTATCCCCCCTCTTCATAAAACTGTTGGGTTCCTTTCTTACACCCTTTGATTAGTCCAAAATGTACTATGTGTAAGAAATCTGTGCACACAATACAACTGCATTGAAATTTAGCACCCTTGCAAATCATCTACTATCAAAAACATTTAGTACATTAAGATTATTTTCCTAAAGCTGCTCTTTATAGCAGGTCCCTGCTGGTTATCCCTCCTGTACAGCACAGGGAACTCTGCTCAATGTTATATGGCAGGCTTGATGGGAGGGGAGTATACATGGATACATGTATACCTATGGCTGAGTTGCCCCACTCTGCCCCTGAAGCTATTACAACATTGTTAATCACCAATACAACATTCTAATATAAATAAAGGGTTAAAAAACAGAGGCAATATTGTAACAAATTAAATGAAGATTTCAAATTTAAAAAAAAAAAACTAAATAAAAATAAATTTTAAAAAATTATATTGAAATGGCACCTAAAACATGTTTACATCAGTATGGACAAAAGCTAGATTCTATGCTTCAGTTCAGTTCAGTTCAGTCGCTCAGTCGTTTCTGACTCTTTGAGACCCCATGAATCGCAGCACACCAGGCCTCCCTGTCCATCACCAACTCCCAGAGTTCACTCAGACTCACATCCATTGAGTCAGTGATGCCATCCAGCCATCTCATCCTCTAATAGATTCTATGCTATTTCTTTTTAAAATCTCTAACTTGCATTTTGGACTTCCCCAGGTGTCACAGTGGTAACAAGTCCACCTGCCAATGCAGGAGATGCAAGAGACTCAGGTTCAATCCCTGGGTCGGGAAGATCCCCTGGAGTAGGAAATGCTGGCTTGCTCAACATTGCCTGAAAAATTCCATGCACAGAGGAGCCTGGAGGGCTAGGGTCCATGGGTGGCAAAGAGTCGGGCACGACAGCGCACACAGGAACCTGCCTTTTAGTGGGTTTTGGTGGGTGTGAGGTAGGGTGGGTTCTGTTGCTCTCGCCACCTCTCATTGCATTTCTGCTGAACATTCTTGGTGGCGGCAACACGCTTGAAACCTCAGGACTCTAGACCTTAATCATCTGTTGGTCCCTCCTCCCCTTTGCCACACTTACTGAAGTACTATTGTCAGTTCTTTCCTCAACATCCTCTTCCAAATCACCCTTTCCTTTCCATTGACAACAGATCACTTCAGTTGAAGACACTCTGTCTAATGTGCAACATCTGTAGTCTTCATTTGAGTAGATAAAAACAAATGTGTTCAATCACGTGTTCCTCCTTCGTTTACTTTAAGCAGACTAACACGGTGAGATGTTGCTTTTGCTCGTTGTTTAGCTTTATTTCAAAGACAGCAATGTAGGGGGCTAGAAGAGCAGAGTCTTGAGGATGAAATGATCTGAGACTTAATTCTGATTCTCCGTTTGTCATCGACATGCTTTAGCTCCAACTCAATTTCTATAAACCTAATCATGTTTATCTGTAAAGAGGCTGAATGAGTTTTTCAAAGGAGTTGTGATTATTAAATAAGATCTTTTTATACTGAACACTTATCAATTGCTCAACTCAGAGATATTGCTTAATAAATGATAAATCTTATCACTTTAAGATTATTTTGTAGAAACAGCTCATATAACTCAACAACAACAAAAAAACCAACCCAAACAAAAAAATGGGCAAAAAATGTAAATACACATTTCTCCAAGGAACACACAGAGATAGCCAATGGGCATGTGAAAAGATGGCTAACGTTGCTAATTATCAGAGAAATGCAAATCAAAAGTATAACAGTGAACCACCTCACATTGGTCAGAATGGCCATCACTGAAAACTCTAAAACAACAAATGCAGGATAGGGTGTAGAGAAAAGGGAACCCTCCTGTACTGTTGGTGGGAATGTAAATTGGTGCAGCTACTATGAAAAACAGTATGGAGGTTACTCAGAAAACTAAAAATAGAGTTGCCGTATGATCTAGAGATTCCACTCCTGGGTATATGTCCAGAAAAACTCTAATTCAAATAAACACATGCATACCACAAAGAAGAGCCGTCTCTGCTCACTGCAACTAGAGGAAGTCCGTGTGTAGAAATAGAGACACAGAACAACCAAAAGTAATATGTAAATTTTAAAAAGTTATATGCACAGCAATGTTCATCACAGCATTATTCACAACAACCAAGACAGGGAAGCAACCTAAGTATCTCTCAGCAGTTGAATGAATAAAGAAGATGTGGTGTATACACGCACACATATGGTGGAATACTGCTGCTGCTGCTGCTGCTAAGTCGCTTCAGTCGTGTCCGACTCTGTGCGACCCCACAGATGGCAGTCCACTGGGCTCCGCCATCCCTGGGATTCTCCAGGCAAGAACACTGGAGTGGGTTGCCATTTCCTTCTCCAATGCATGAAAGGGAAAAGTGAAAGTGAAGTCGCTCAGTCGTGTCTGACTCAGCGACCCCATGGACTGCAGCCTCCCAGGCTCCTCCATCCATGGGATTTTCCAGGCAGAGTACTGGAGTGGGGTGCCATTGCCTTCTCCGAGTTTGAGACTAGCAGATACCAATTATTATGTATATTATAGAATGGATAAACAATAAAGTCCTACTGTATAGAACAGGGAACTATATCCAATATCCTATAAAAAGCCATAATAGGAAAGAATATGAAAAAGAATATGTGTGTGTGTGTGTGTGTGTGTGTGTATGTATAACTGAGGCACTTTGCTGTATAGCAGAAATTGACATGTTATAAATCAGCTATATGCCGAGAAAATAATTTTTTAGAAAAGATTCTTTTGTAGAAAGATATGTTCTGATAATAACCCTCCTGAATTACAAATGTCTTACTATCTCTGATTCCTTTCACTCTTACTTCTTGCTAGTATGATTGTAGTAGGAATAAACATATGTGGAACATTTAATTAAAAAACAAAAAGACACCATCATAGGTGCAAAAAAACAGAACAGTTGAGAAACAAACTCTGCTTCAGGAAATTTGTAATACTGACTGAGAGTGTAAGGAGGCCTACATGCAAGTTAACAATAGCACTTATTTTAAATGCCCTTGCCTTATGATTGAAGTAAAGACAGCATGGAGCCAGGACCCCAAGGAGAGTGGATCTCCAAGCCAGCTGGGGAAATGATCCTGGAGCAGTGGACCGCCATGTGATTAATGGGCTGAAAGTCACACAAGAATGTTTACAAGCTTCCATCTTTCCCCAAAGTGATGATGAGAATCATGGATCTTCAGCCTCAATCTTCTCCCGCAATGCACTTCTTTCATCTCCCCTTTCCCCCACCCACCTGCACAAGGCTGCTCTACTGGAGGTTACCAAACGTGTCCGGCCAGTGAAAGCTGATGCTGGCGACAAGTCACCTGGCCTCTAGGATCCAGGATCAACCCCTGAAGAGACAAAGAACTGATGGAAATACTGCTGGGAGGAATGACCCATCCTCTTTATCTTCTCCAGCTTAAACACAGCAATGGAGAACGGTGATGTGTTTTTGTTTTAAAGATTTTTTTAAGATGTGGACCATTTTTTTTAAGTCATATTGTAGTATCTTAGCTCCCAGACCAGGGATTGAACCCACAAATCCTGCATTGGAAAGCAAAGTCCCAACCACTGGGTCTCCAGAGAAGTCCCAGGTGGTGTTTTTAATGATGATCATTATTCATGGGGCTTCCCTTGTGGCTCCATGGTTAAGAATCTGCCTATAACGCAAGAGATGCAGGAGACACAGCTTCAATCCTTATGTTGGGAAGATCCCTTGGAGGAGGAAATGGCAACCCACTCCAGTATTCTTGCCTGGAGAATTCCATGAACAGAGGAGGCTGGTGGGCTGCAGTCCCTGGGGTTGCAAAGAGTGCAGCATGACCAAACATGCACACATCATTATTACTATTTTGTATTGCCTACACAATGGCACCCCACTCCAGTACTCTTGCCTGGAAAATCCCATGGACAGAGGAGCCTGGAAGGCTACAGTCCATGGGGTCGCTGAGGGTTGGACACGACTGAGAGACTTCACTTTCACTTTCATGCATTGGAGAAGGAAATGGCAACCCACTCCAGTGTTCTTGCCTGGAGAGTCCCAGGCACGGAGGAGCCTAGTGGGCTGCTGTCTCTGGGGTCGCACAGAGTCGGACACGACTGAAGCGACTTAGCAGCAGTAGCAGCAGCAGCATGCAACCTTTTGGGGGCTGGGCAGGATGCATCAGTTCTTTCTCATGACTACTGCCCTCCCTCTCATCCTGGCTCTGATTCTTTGAATACTTGTCATGTGTCACAGTGTGCTCAGCCCTTTCAAGGCCTATGGATATAGATATGCTTGTTTTTGTGCTTATATTTTTTTTCCCTAAACATAGATTGTATGGTATATTCACCATTTGAATTCTTTCACTTTACTCCGTACTTTAAGTTCTCAAACAGTGACTTATTTCAGGAAAATACATAGCAGGCTCTAAGAATTGTCCCTTCCTCTTCTGGGTTCTCAGGAGCCATATTTTGTTTTAAAGAATTGAGTTTAAAATTCATTACAAAATGAATTTAATGAATCAGTGAATCTTTTTGAAATGCATTTTAATTGTAGAACAATTGCCATACACTAATTAATCCAGTTTAAAGTTTTCCCTACACTGGGTGGGCAGATTCACAAACTTAGTGGTATAACCTTGGGCAACATCATTTTGCCCTGGCTTTGTCAGTCTATAAAATATGGGAGCTGGATTAGATGATCCACAAATACCTTTTCAGCACTGAATTTCTTTCATCCTGGTGCACCTAATACCCAAATGTGTTTTTGTTTTTTTTTTTTAATCACACTTTTTTTTTTCTTTTAACAACTTAAAGATATAATGCCTATAATGTGTCTCGTCAGCATTTCCCATGGTGACAAGAGTGCTTGGGGTTCATTTTGCACTTCTGGTTTTCCAATAAAGTGTTAGGTAACACTTGCAATTGACTAAGAAATGTGGCAACCTAAACAAAAGAGTGCAGTGTATGTGAGACAGAATGTTTTAACTGAAGTCACAAAATATCATGAAGTCCATAGAAGGGCTGCAGTAATGTTTGCCAAAAACAGTTTATTTTTTCCTTCCTTATGGGACTTGGATTATAAGACTAATGCCCTGAATTTAAATAATCTCCTTTTGAAGGATCTTTTAGTTTATGACGAATTTCTAATTTGATCACAGCAAACAACTAGCAGCAACTACCTGCAGCAAAATAATAATGTCTCAGTGAAAGGTGACACTGAATTGGAAATCAACTTCTATTGGGTTGGCTAAAAAATTCATTTGCATTTTTCCATAAGATGTTACAGAAAAATCCAAATGAACTTTTGGCTAACCTAGTAACACCTCTGGATTGGAATCCTATGTCAGAGAATTACTGAAAATTCTCTACCAAAAGAACCAAATGAGAAAACACTGTAACTTCATTTTTCATTTTTCAAATTGACAATGGTGAATTGTTGACTCTAAGTTTTGTATCAGTGCGTGCAGGCATGTTCAGACTTGTAAAGGGATAGATACTGGTACACCCAGAGCAGAAGAACCTGCACAATTTATATTAAAAATACACCTTAATGCTACCAGAAGCTTACAGAAGGAAGAAGAGAATGGATAGTTAAGGGCAACCTGGCTCATGTCCAAGCCTTTCCTATGTTAAACACTCTGTAGTATTTCTATAAGCAATTTCGTAGACAAATACAAACAGAGACTAAGTAATGGTCTCCATATCATTCATGGTTATGGCCAGTAGTCAAGGGCTTTTTTTTTTTTTTTTTTTTTTGCATATAGCTGATTTATAATGTTGTTTTATCTTTAGATGTACAACAAAGTAAATTAGATTCACACTATACCTCCATTAGTAAATAAGTTCATGTGTGTCTGAGGTATCACCTACACCAGTCTGAATGGCCATTTTCAAACAATCTACAGACAATAAGTGATGGAAAAGGTGTGGGAATGTAAATTGATACAACCACTAGGGAGATCAGTATGGTGTGTTAGTCACTCAGTCTTGTCCAACTCTTACAACTCCATGGACTGTAGCCCAGGAGTCCATGGCATTCTCCAGGCAGCAATACTAGAGTGGCTTGCCAATGCTTCTCCAGGGGATCTTCCCGACCCAGCAATCAAACATGGGTCTCCTGCATTCAGGCAGATTCTTTACTAACTGAGCCACCAGGGAAGCCCAATCAGTACAGTCTTCTCAAAATTAAGTACAAAACTAGCCTATTATCTAGCAATCCCACTTCAGGGCATATATATGGAGAAAATCCCGACCTGGAAAAGATGCATGAACCCCAGGTTCATAGCAGTGGTAGGATTTGAATTCAAGTCTATGAAACATCCAGGCTCCACCAAAAGTTCCTTATACTTTGATAATGACTATGTTTTGCACACAGCATCCCTTCTCCTGTAAACCTGTGAGCTCCTTCCCCAAGAGCGTTCTCAAGATTAGTGCTAATAAGCATCCCAGAATCACAAGGTTATCGGCAGAGTAATTCTTTATGCATTGTTACTATGAAGAGTCTTTATTGATTTTATGAGATTATTGAACAAAAATCAGTGGTTTTCCTCTCCCTTCTCCCCACCAGTAACACAAAATGATAGCTTCTGTTCCCTCCCGACAGAAGCACAAACAAATTCTTAAAAGTACATACCGAGTTATCTCAACTCAATTATCCCTGGACAGGGTAAGCCTGAATTTTGTTCCTGCTCTGTCTGGAAAACCTAACAAGAGCTCCCAAGGAGGGAAAAATGCCTCTCGAGAAGAAGCGCTTGTTTTTGTCACTGTCATTAATAAAGGTCTTACTTGAAATGAATGTGATACAATTTACAGTGTGTATGCACTCCAGAGCTGAAGACTCTATGTGGCACGTTCACACGACAGTGTTGAACGTGGGCTGGTGCGCAGGCCTTCCTGGAAACATGTTTTGATCCTCTTTGATCACACTAATAATACACTACGAGGCATTGCTCTGTGGGATGTAGTTAAAGCTTATTTGAGCTTTGGAAACCACTGGCATTTTCCTGGGGGAAAAATATCAGAACATTTTTATTTTTATCTGAATCACTCCAGCAAACTTCATGGAGAATAGTCTCTGTCAGTGATATAGGGCAATTGCTGTCACAAATAGTATTTGAAAAGAGATGCCCTAAATAGTCAATACACTGTGTGGGGAAATGGTGAATACAAAGACGCAGTGGTAAATGGATCAACTTTCCTTGAGCTGGAGTTGCTAATTTTTTTTTCTTACAAATTAGGATGTCAATATATATGTTTTCTATAGTGTTTCCAGCAAACATTAGAAAAAGTCTTTTAAAAATATTCAAGATGGTTTTCCTGACTCTTGGCTTAAATGCTGCGGCTGTGAATTATTTGTATGTGTCTATTTATGTGTGTGAATGAGTGTGTGTGTATGAAGAGAGCAAGAGAGCATGTATTACATGGAAAGAACTTTAGGTGAGGTGAAGTCACTCAGTCGTGTCCGACTCTTTGCAACCCTGTGGACTGTAACCTACTAGGCTTCTCCGTCCGTGGGATTCTCCAGGCAAGAATACTGAAGTGGATTGCCATTTCCTTCTCCAGGGGATCTTCCTGACCCAGGGATCGAACCTGGGTCTCCCGCATTGGAGGCAGACGCTTTAACCTCTGAGCCACCAGGGAAGCCCGGAAAGAATTTTAATACTAACTTAAAGTGTAAAACGAGCAATTTTATTCCTTTTGCCCAACACCAGACAGTAAATATATTCTGGCAAATATGGGAGAAAATAAGGCAAGATTTTCTGTTTATATAAACATGCTTATGACCTGAGTTATAGTAGATCTTTCAGTCAAATGGATAAAGTTGTTCTTAATAGAAAACTACACTTAATTTTCCCCTGGTTTAGAATGGCATAATTAAGTATGTTGAAGAGAACAGATTAAATTATATTTCAGCGTATCATGTCACAAGCATTTCCTGTGTCATTATTGTTAGCGGTTTCTTTCCAATACCTTTCTTGATTGTTTTGAAAGTACATGTGCCATGGAAAGCTGATTTGCTCATGATGCCAGGCTCTAATCCCTGATTCTGAGGCATTATTAGTTCCACCCATAAGACCTTCCTCAAAGGCACTCACCAAAGTCCTATCAGAGCTTGTAATGATTTTCTATAAACCAAAAGCTTCTATGAGTTATTATTTTGAGAATCTGCTGTATCACAGGCTGTAGCTCTTGCTTTGTATGTTTTCTGCATTCTTAATCACTAGGGGGGAAAAACAGATTTCATTTTATTCTTCTCAATAGTTGAGAATAGAAAGATTTACCATGGAAGAGATTAAGGGAGAGAAATTGTACGAGTGGAAAGAAAATGGCAGCAAAACCACTTCCTTAAAGCAAACTTCCAAGGTTCTGGAAGTGTTTTCATATTCATATTTGGGCTTGTTTACACCCAGTTTGCTAGATCATTGGATTTCATAATTTGGGATTTCTCTGTCTATGTGTGCACACACACACGCACGCACTTTCATATTCTTCCACTTTAGGGATCCAGGATAAGGCTGAATGAACTATGATGATCATGTTCATCCCAATTATCTTCTGTCTTCCTGATGAGTGTACTGTCCTCATGTAAATCATGTGTAATTTTTGCATTACTGAGACTACTTGATTTAGGACTTGAATTTATTGATTTGGAGTCACGTGGTTTCTTTCATCTTTGAAGAGACAGATTTTCCATAACCAGCCTTGCGACCACTAGCCTGGCATCTAGATCCTAGGTTCTGAAGATCTACAGACTTCAAGAGCACATGTAGGCTCTTCATCCTGGGAATTTTTAATGCTGTGTTGTATGTGTTAGTTGCTCAGTCATGTCTGATTCTTTCCAGCTCCATGGACTGTAGTTCACCAGGTTCTTCTGTCCATGGAATTCTCCAGGGAAGAATGCTGGAGTGGACAGCTATTCCCTTCTCCAGGGGATCTTCCCAACCCAGGGATCAAACCTGGGCCTCCTGCATTGCAGGCAGATTCTTTACTGCCTGAGCCATCAAGGAATGCTGTGTCAGGCAGTATAATATATGTATATGTGTGTATATATACACACATATATGCATATACTCTGTTCAGGTGAGGTACTAGGCTGCGATAATTCATTGGTGAATGAGATGGATATGGACTTTGTCTCAATGGAGTTTATAGCTCAGTGGGATTTGTCAAGTAATGAAAGAAGAAATAAATGCAGCAGAAGAAAAAATCATAACCCAACTGACTGGAGTTAAATCCATGCCTTGTCTCTTCAAGCGGAACTCTTATGCCACCCAGCACTCCTACCACATCTCCCCTTCTTAGATGACTATTTGCTATCTTCTTCAGTTTCTTCCACCTTCTCCCTTTGCCTTTAGCCAATGACTTGACTTCTATTTTTCATCTTTCCATGCCCTTGATGCAAAGTGACAACTCATTGAAAAAGACTCTGATGCTGTGAAGATTGAGAGCAGGAGGAGAAGGGGCAACAGAGGATGAGATGGTTGGATGGCATCACCAACTCACTGTACATGAGTTCGAGCAAACTCCAGGAGAGAGTGAAGAACAGGGAAGTCTGGCATGCTACAGTCCATGGGGTCTCAAAGAGCCAGCCGTGACTGAATGACCCAACAACAACAAATGCTCTTGTTGCTCCAACTATGTAAAAACCCATAAAGGTCTGTATTTGGGAGGAGAGGAAGCCCAGAATAACGACAAGTACAAGCTTAAAACTGGATTTGGACTTAACATAATAATCAGAGTAGGGTAAAATCCAAAGCATTCTAATATGGAATTTTATTATTTAAGGGTCACCTGAAAAGATGTGGGGATTTGCCTGCTTTGTTGACTGTGTAATGGGGGAAGAGAAAAGGGACAGAGTAAATTTCACGCAGAGCGCTGAGAAAGAATAAACTTGTTTCCTGCTTCTAACAAAGTTGAGTTTCTTCTGTAATGGTCTATATTGCCATGAACAATTTCATGCATAATAGTAATTTGGAGCCACAGCATTCAAAGAAAAATAAAAGGAATTCAAATTGGAAAAGAAGTAAAACATCTCTGAAAATGACATGATACTAAACATAGAAAATCCTAAAGATGCTACTGGAGAACTACTAGAGCTCATCAATGAATTTGGTAAAGTTGCAGAGTCAGACACGACTGAAGCAACATAGCAGCAGCAGCAGGATATAAATGCACAGAAATCTGTTGCATTTACTAACAAAATCAGAAGGAAATTAAGGAAATGATCTCATTTACCATAACATTGGAAAAGTAAAATCAATAGGAATAAACCTATGTAAGGAGGCAAAATAACTGTACTCCAAAAACTATAAGATGGGATATAAGAAATTGAAGACACAAAAACATGTGGTCATGGATTGGAAGAATCAATATTGTAAAAATGGCCATACTACCCAAGATAATCTACAGAGTCAATGTAATCCCTATAAAATTACCAATGACATTTTTCACAGAGCTGAAACAAAACATTTTAAAACTTCTATGGAAACACAAACGACACTAAATCCCCAAAATAATCTTGAGAAGAATGAAGCCAGGGAAGCCATGTTCTTTGACTTCAGGCTACAGTGCAAAGCTGTGAAGTAAAGCAGATTACTACAAAGCTACAGTAATCAAAAGAGCATAATAATGACACATAAATAGATTGTAGATCAGTGGAACAGAATAGAGAGCTCGGAAATAAACTCACACATTTAGAGTCAGTTAATCTATGATAAAGGAAGGAAAAGTATACAATGGAGAAAAGACAGTCTTCAATATGTACTGCTGGGAAAACTGGACAGCTACAAGTAAAAGAATGAAAGTAGAGCATTATCTAACACTGTATACAAAAATCAACAAATAAACTTGAAATGGATTAAAGAATTAAATTTAAGAAGAGATCATGTAAAACAGGTATAGGAAAAAATAGCGAGTATACACTTTGACATAAATGGCGGCAATATTTTTTTTTTTTTATCTCCTAAAGTAATGGAAACAAAAGCAAAAATAGACAAACGGGACCTAGTAAAACTTGAATACTTTTCTACAGCAAGTGTCTGACACTTTGCGACCCCATGAATCGCAGCACGCCAGGCCTCCCTGTTCATCACCGTCTCTCGGAGTTCACCCAGACTCACGTCCATCGACTCAGTGATGCCATCCAGCCATCTCATCCTCGGTCGTCCCCTTCTCCTCCTGCCCCCAATCCCTCCCAGCATCACAGTCTTTTACAGTGAGTCAGCTCTTCGCATGAGGTGGCCAAAGTACTGGAGCTTCAGCTTTAGCATCATTCCTTCCAAAGAAATCCCAGGGTTGATCTCTTTCAGAATGGACTGGTTGGCAAAAGAAACCATAATCAAAATGAAAAAAAGCAATCTACAGAATGGGAGAAAATATTTGCAAACAATATGTACAAGGGAATAATTTCCAAAATATACAAATGGCTCATATGACTTAATAGAAAAAAAAATTTTTTTAAATAGGCTTAAGACCCAAATAGACATTTTTCCAAAGAAGACATAAAGATGAGCAACAGGCAGGTTAAAAGATGTTCAATATCAGATCAGTGTAACTAATTATTCAGTTCAGTTCAATTCAGTCACTGAGTCGTGTCTGACTCTTTGAGACCCCGTGAATCACAGCACACCAAGCCTCCCTGTACATCACCATCTCCTGGAGTTCACTCAAACTCAAGTCCATCGAGTCAGTGATGCCATCCAGCCATCTCATCCTCTGTCTTCCCCTTTTTCTCCTGCCTTCAATCCTTCCCAGCATCAGAGTCTTTTCCAATGAGTCAACTCTTCGTATGAAGTGGCCAAAGTACTGGAGTTTCAGGTTTAGCATCATTCCTTCCAAAGAACACCCAGGGCTGATCTCCTTTAGAATGGACTGGTTGGATCTCCTTGCAGTCCAAGGGACTCTCGAGAGTCTTCACACCACAGTTCAAAAGCATCAATTCTTCCACACTCAGCTTTCTTCACAGTCCAACTCTTACATCCATACATGACCACTGGAAAAACCACAGCCTTGACTAGATAGACCTTTGTTGGTAAAGTAATGTGTCTGCTTTTCAATATGCTATCTAGGTTGGTCATAACTTTTCTTCCAAGGAGTAAGCGTCTTTTAATTTCATGGCTGTAGTCACCATCTGCAGTGATTCTGGAGTCCCCAAGAATAAAGTCTGACATCTATTTCCCATGAAATGATGGGACCAGATGCCATGATCTTTGTTTTCTGAATGTTGAGCTTTAAGCCAACTTTTTCACTCTCCTCTTTCACTTTCATCAAGAGGCCTTTTAGTTCCTCTTCACTTTCTGCCATAAGGGTGGTGTCATCTGCATATCTGAGGTTATTGATATTTCTCGCGGCAATCTTGATTCCAGCTTGTCCTTCTTCCAGCCCAGCGTTTCTCATGATGTACTCTGCATAGAAGGTAAATAAGCAGGGTGACAATATACAGCCTTGACGTACTCCTTTTCCTATTTGGAACCAGTCTGTTGTTCCATGTCCAGTTCTAACCGTTGCTTCCTGACCTGCATATAGGTTTCTCAAGAGGCAGGTCAGGTGGTCTGGTATTCCCATCACTTTCAGAATTTCCCACAGTTTATTGTGATCCACACAGTCAAAGGCTTTGGCATAGTCAATAAAGCAGAAATAGATGTTTTTCTGGAACTCTCTTGCTTTTTCCATGATCCAGCAGATGTNTATTCCCATCTCTTTCAGAATTTTCCACAGTTTATTGTGATCCACACAGTCAAAGGCTTTGGCATAGTCGATAAAGCAGAAGTAGATGTTTTTCTGGAACTCTCTTGCTTTTTCCATGATCCAGCGGATGTTGGCAATTTGATCTCTGGTTCCTCTGCCTTTTCTAAAGCCAGCTTGAACATCAGGGAGTTCACGGTTCACGTATTGCTGAAGCCTGGCTTGGAGGATTTTGAGCATTACTTTACTAGCATGTGAGATGAGTGCAATTGTGCGGTAGTTTGGGCATTCTTTGGCATTGCCTTTCTTTGAGTTTGGAATGAAAATGGACCTTTTCCAGTCCTGTGGCCACTGCCGAGTTTTCCAGATTTGCTGGCAGATTGAGTGCAGCACTTTCACAGCGTCATCTTTCAGGATTTGAGATAGCTCAACTGGAATTCCATCACCTCCACTAGCTTTGTTCGTAGTGATGCTTTCTAAGGCCCACTTGACTTCACATTCCAAGATGTCTGGCTCTAGATGAGTGATCACACCATCATGATTATCTTGGTCATGAAGCTCTTTTTTGTATAGTCTTCTGTGTATTC
The DNA here is from genome assembly GCA_006410635.1 of Cephalophus harveyi. Taxonomy (NCBI): domain Eukaryota; kingdom Metazoa; phylum Chordata; class Mammalia; order Artiodactyla; family Bovidae; genus Cephalophus; species Cephalophus harveyi. The sequence continues at coordinate 104,445 of SJYT01029381.1, read as the reverse complement.
TTGCCACCTCGTCTTAATAGCTTCTGTTTCTGTTAGGTCCATACCATTTCTGTCCTTTATCGAACCCATCTTTGCATGAAATGTTCCCTTGGTATCTCTAATTTTCTTGAAGAGATCTCTAGTCTTTCCCATTCTGTTCTTTTCCTCTATTTCTTTGCTTTGATCGCTGAGGACGTCTTTCTTATCTCTTCTTGCTATTCTTTGCAACTCTGCATTCAGATGCTTGTATCTTTCTTTTTCTCCTTTGCTTTTAGCTTCTCTTCTTTTCACAGCTATTTGTAAGGCCTCCACAGACAGCCATTTTGCTTTTTGCATTTCTTTTCCATGGGGATGGTCTTGATCCCTGTCTCCTGTACAATGTCACGAACCTCCATCCATAGTTCATCAGGAACTCTATCTATCAGATCTAGTCCCTTAAATCTATTTCTCACTTCTACTGTATAATCATAAGGGATTTGATTTAGGTCATACTTGAATGGTCTAGTGGTTTTCCCTACTTTCTTCAATCTAAGTCTGAATTTGGCAATAAGGAGCTCATGATCTGAGCCACAGTCAGCTTCCAGTCTTGTTTTTGCTAACTGTATAGAGCTTCTCCATCTTTGGCTCCAAAGAATATAATCAATCTGATTTTGGTGTTGTTCTATGAAGATATACAAGACCTTTTAGAACTAACACCAAAAAAAGATGTCCTTTTCATTATAGGGGACTGGAATGCAAAAATAGGAAGTCAAGAAATACCTGGGGTAACAGGCAAATTTGGCCTTGGTATATGGAATGAAGCAGGGCAAAGGCTAATAGAATTTTGCCAAGAGAATGCACTGGTCATAGCAAACACCCTCTTCCAACAACACAAGAGAAGACTCTACACATGGACATCACCATATGGTCAACATCGAAATCACTAATTATTAGAGAAATGCAAATCAAAACTTCAATTAAGTGACCTTGTACTTTGAGCATGCATACTTCTTTTTGCTCAGATCATGAACAACATAGCATCTTAGCTACACTATCCTCCAACCCACAAGGTTAGAAATCAAAGAATCTATAACAGACCCGAGGCCCATAGGCTCATGTGAGGATAGGATTCCTTCTATGATAAACACAATAGGAACTATCTTTGGATTAAGCACTTACAATTTGAGTCCTCTGTTAGACCCTGGACATGCATTTTCATTTGTCTAGGAAGAACCTCTGAAGATGAAGTTACTCAATGTCATGCAAACCCATCTTGGAATCTAGAAATTGTGTTCTTTCTATGGCACTGTTTGTTAATAAGGACCTGCTCAACTGGGTGCCAAGTCAATGGGGCCATCTCCACCTTTGCCTACACCTGGAGAGGGTGTGGGAAAAGGGGAACTCCCTTATACTATCTATGGGAATGAAAACTAGTATAGCCACTATGGAGAAGTGTACAGAGGTTCCTTAAAAAATTAAAAATAGAACTACCCTTTGACCCAGCAATCCTATTCCTGAGCATATATCTGGAGAAAACCATAATTAGAAAAAGTACATGCACCCCAACATTTATGGAAGCACAATTTATTGAGTTGGCCCCAAAATTTGATTTTTCTGTCACATGTTACAGAAAAATCCAAATGTACTTTTTGCCCAGCGTACTGTAGCCAGGACATGAGCGCAACCTAAATGTCCATCAACAGAGGAATGGATAAAGATATGGTACATATGTTCAATGGAATATTACTCAGCCATAGACGATGAACTAATGTCATTTGCAGCAACATGGATGGACCTAGAGATTTTCAAATTGAGTGAAATAAGTCAGACAAAGAACATGTCTTATGATATCCCTTATATGTGGATTCTAAAAATTGTACAAGGCATTTGTTTACAAAACCGAAATAGAGTTACATACTTGGAAAACAAGTTTATGGTTATCAGGGGATAAGGTGGGGAAGAATAAATTGGAAGATTGGAATTGACACACATATGCTTCTAAATAGGGCTTCCCTGATGGCTCAGCTGCTAAAGAGTCCGCCTGCAATGAGGGAGACCTGGGTTTGATGCCTGGGTTGGGAAGATCCCCTGGAGAAGGGAAAGGCTACCCACTCCAGTATTCTGGTCTGGAGAATCCCATGGACAGTATAGTCCATGGGGTCACAGAGATTTTGACACGACTGAGTGACTTTCACCTCACTTCACTTCACACTGGTGCTGCTGCTGCTGCTAAGTCGCTTCAGTCGTGTCCAACTCTGTGCGACCCCATAGATGGCAGCCCACCAGGTTACCCCGTCCCTGGGATTCTCCAGGCAAGAACACTGGAGTGGGATGCCATTTCCTTCTCCAATGCATGAAAGTGAAAAGTGAAAGGGAAGTCACTCAGTCATTTCTGACTCTTAGCGACCCCATGAACTGCAGCCTACCAGGCTCCTCCATCCATGGGATTTGCCAGGCAAGAGTACTGGAGTGGGGTGCTATCGCCTTCTCTGGTCACATAGGTAACTAATAAGGACCTGCTGTATAGCACAGAGATCTCTATTTAATCCTTTTAAAGACTTACATGGGGGGTGGGGGGACAACTGAAAAAGAGTGGATATATGTATAACTGATTCACTTTGCTGTACACTTGAAACTAACACAGCATCATAAATCAAATATGTCCCAACATTTTTTTTTAATAAAGAGCTAGTGAAGACTAAAGACTGTTTATAAGGAGAAGAAAACCCAGTAGAGATAATATAAAATAATAATAATAATAATAATAAAATGTTGGGCACTGATCTCCATGATAGAATTTTATCAGTGTTGAGGAATCATTGAGCCACATGAAGAACAAGAATGACTTGGTGCTGATAATAGAGACATCATGAGAACCAAGAGGGGTCAGCTCACACCATGTGCCTGCAACATCTCTGAGGATATATTTTTAAGAAACTCACCACAAATAAGTGCTGTGCTTGGGAAGAGATCTTTTCCAAGGGGAAAATCAAACTTGAGAAAAACATGGTGTCTAATGGGACTTGTTTGACAAAAATATTGAGAAAGAATTGTTTCCAATTTAAAAACAAGTGTAAGATATGAAACCCCCCAAAACACACAGGGGTGTTAGTGACAATCACAACTGGTTCCATTGTGCTCTGCTTTATTGTGCTTCACAGCTACTGCATTTTTAAACAAATTAAACATTTGTGGCAATACCGCATTGAGCGTCTATTGGCACCATTTTTCCAACAGCATTTTCTCATTTTTGATCTCTGTGTGACATTTGGTAATTCTCACACTTTCAAGTTTTTCATTATGATAATATTTGTTATGGTGATTAGTGGTCTTTAATGTTACTATTGCACAAAAGATAGCTACTTGCTGAAGACTCAAATGTCGGTGAGCATTTTTCAGTGGTAAAGTAGTTTTTATTAAATTTATATAATATTATATAGGTTACTGGTGCACAATGTAGTAATTCAAATTTCAAGGTTATACTCCATTTATAGGTATTATAAAACATTGGCTGTATTGCCCATGCTTTATGATGTATCCTTGTAACTGATTTTATACCTAATGATTTGTCCCCTCCTTCCCTCTCCCCACTGATAGCCACGAGTTGGTTCTCTATATCTGTTAGTTGGCTTCTTTTTTTGATTATATCCTCTAGTTTGCTGTATTTTTTTAGACTCCACAAGTCAATGATATCATACAGTATTTAACTTTGTCTAAATTTCCCTAAGCTTAGTGGGTATGGAATATGTATTTAATTGGAGTATAATTGCTTTACAATCGTATGTTAGTTTCTGCTGCACAATGAAGTGAATCAGCTGTAGGTCCATATATAGACGCCTCCCTTTTGTGCCTCCCCCCGCCACCTCCCCACCATCCCACCCCTCGAAGCCCAGCACAGAGCACAAGCTGAGCTCCCTGTGCTCGACCGACCATAGCTCCCCACTAGCTAGCTATTTCACACACGGCTGTATACATATGCCAATGCTACCATCCCAACTCACCCTCCCCTCCCCTGCCCCGCTGTGTCTGCAAGTCCATTCTCTCTGTCTGTGTCTCTATCCTTGCCCTGCAAAAAGGTTCATCTGTACCATTTTTTTTTTAGATTTCACATATATGTATTAATATACAATATTTGTTTTTGCCTTTCTGACTTACTTCACTTTACATGACAGATTCTAGGTCCATCCACATTGCCACAAATGACCCAGTTTTGCTCCGTTTTATGGCTGAGGAATATTGTATTATGCATATGTACCATATTTTTAGTTTTTAATGCAGGCATATACATTGTTTTTTAGACATAATGCTCGTGCACACTCAATAGACTACAGTCCAATGTAATGGTTCTGTGAAGACCTACAAGACCTTCAAGAACTAACACCCAAAAAATATATCTTTTTCATCATAGGGAACTGGAGTGCAAAAGTAGGAGGTCAAGTGATACCTAGAATAACAGGCAAATTTGGCATTGGAGTACCAAATAAAGCAGGTCAAAGGCTAATGGAGTTTTGTCAAGAGAACACACTGGTCATAGCAAACAGCCTCTTCCAACAACACAAGAGAAGACTCTACCCATGGACATAGCCAGATGGTCAATAGCGAAATCAGATTGATTATATTCTTTGCAGCCAAAGATGGAGAAGCTCTATACAGTCAGCAAAAACAAGACCAGGAGCTGACTATGGCTTAGATCATGAACTCCTTATTGCCAAATTCAGACTTAAATTGAAGAAGGTAGGGAAAACCACTAGATCATTCAGGTATGACCTTAAAAAATCCCTTACAATTAAAAATGGAAGTGACAAATAGGTTTAAGGGATTAGATCTGACAGACGGAGTGCTTGAAGAACTATGGACAGAGATTCATAACATTGCACAGGGGGCAGTGATCAAGACTATCCCCAAGAAAAAGAAATGCAAAAGACAAAATGGTTGTGTGAGGAGGCCTTACAAATAGCTGAGAAAAGAAGAGAAGTGAAAGCAAAGGAGAAAAGGAAAGATATAGCCCTCTGAATGGAGAGTTCCAAAGAATAGAAAGGAAAGGAAAGAAAGCCTCTCTCAGTGATCAATATATGCACTAGGAAACCTAAAGATTTCTATGAGTCACATTTATTGAGACATTGCTTTATTTGGCTGGTCTGGAACCAAATCCACAAAAACTCCAAGGTCTCCCTGTGTACTGATTGTTTCAACCAGTATGAGCTGGACATCTATTCTATTCAGACACTAAAGATGCAAGCCAAGTAAAGCAATCTCTTCCAAAATACTTGTAGTCTAGCGAGCAGAGTGGGACAGAGAAGATGACGGTGCATTCAGTTGACAGAACTGGACTAGGAGTTCATCCGAGGAGCTCTGGGGGCATAGGGCATCCAAAAAGGACCAAACAGCTCTTTTCAAAAGGGAGTAACACTTGGTTGACTCTGAAGAACTGTCCACTGAAAGAATATCTAGCAGAGGGAATGAAGTGTGTGGGAAGATGTGGCAGCAAGAAAGGTCACTGGGGAAAAGCTGGAGACTTGGAGCAGCTGCAGGGAGAGGGTGTGAGGCCGAAGGACTGGTGGGCACTTGTGGGCAGGTGTTCACGACAGCCAGGCCCTGAAAGCAGGCTGAGTATCCATCCGCATATCAACTGATAAGGAGGATGTATACATGTATACCCACAGACGGGCGTGCACACACACACACACACACACACACACAGTGGAATACTACTCAGCCAAAACAAATGAAATGAGGATGTTTACAGGAACACGCATATCAACTGATAAGGAGGATGTATACATGTATACCCACAGACGGGCGTGCGCGCACACACACACACACACACACATACACAGTGGAATACTACTCAGTCAAAACAAATGAAATGAGGATGTTTACAGGAACACAGATGGCCCTAAGAGATTATCATACTATGTGAAGTAAGCCAGACACAAAAAGGCCAACATCATAAATTGTTTGCATGTGAAATCTGAAAAAGAAAGTACAAATGGTCTTTTTTACAAATCAGACATAAATCCATGGATATAGAAAACAAACTTATGGTTACTAAAGAGTAAAGGGGTGAAAGGGATAAATTAGGAGTTTGGGATTTACATATATGCTATACATAAAATAGACAAACTGCAAGAACCTACTTGGTCTTCCCTGGTGGCTCAGAGGTTAAAGCGTCTGCCTCCAGTGTGGGAGACTCAGGTTCGATCCCTGGGTCAGGAAGATCCCTTGGAGAAGGAAATGACAATCCACTCCAGTATTCTTGCCTGGAGAATCCCATGGATGGAGAAGCCTAGTAGGTAACAGTCCATGAGGTCGCAGAGTCGGACACGACTGAGCGTCAGTTTTTAAGGACCTACTTTGTAGCGCAGGGAACTATAGTCAATATTTTGTCATAATTTGTCAGGGGAAATATCTGAGAAATTATATATATGTAAATTGTGTGTATATGTATATATTTATATATAAGTGAATCACTGTGCTGTATACCTGAAACTAACACAACATTGTAAACCAACTATACTTCAATAAAAAATAATTTGATTAGGCAGAAAATAAGTATAATATTATTTTTGAAGAGAGCATAAACAGGAGAATCTAGTCCATCCTGAACCTGATATATTTTCCCTAAAATTTAAAAAAAAAACTATTCCTTGATAACTGTAGTCCCAAACTAGACATTATACCATTATCACTGTCTACTCTCTCTCAGTGAATATCTCATTCTTCTACTAATCTAATCTTCTGGACTTTTTGAAAGCAATATCTCAATAGGAGAATGCTTGATGTACAATAAGGAATGTCAGGTTTTTTTTTTGTTTGTTTTAATATAAAGTGTTCTTATAGAAGTTAACAACCTGTTCAATAGTCGATTTGAAGTATTAGTCTGTATGAATATAAGTGGTCTTAAGAAAAAAGATCTACATAGGTAGTCTAGCTCTAAGAACTTCATACCCTTGTATTGTTATCTGTTATAAAATTTATTTATTTGAACCATCTCTGCATTTGTTGTTTAGCCAGATTAAATGTCATCACTTGAAATTGCTAAAACTCAATGTAAATAGTAGTTATTTTTGTATCACTTTACATGGCAAAATGTTTTCTTAAAGCATGAGCCTTTTCTAGCACATTAGCTTTTATTAGTAATAACAGTAATAAGCACTAACACTTATTGAATGATTTCAACATGACAGGCAGAGCAAGTGCTTTAAATGCATTGCCACATTTAATCCTCATCACCACGAAGCAGGTGCCATTATTTTGCTCACTTTACAGATGAGAAAATTAAGAGTTGTTGAGGTTCAGAAACTGGATGAAGGTCATTTAGCTAGTAACTGCTTGAGCTCAAATACCAATCACATGCTGTCTCATTCCAGAATACATTATCTTCGCCCTAAATTAGTTGCTTCTCATTCTAAGTGGACAGAAAAGTGCTCTCCTTGAGATTCTGCTTCAACTGTCTTAATTCCTGTGATCAGTTTATTTAAGGTATAATCAGTATAGAGAAATTTGGAATCAAATTTAAATAACGAGCAACCGTATTTAATTAATAAAGCAGAATGATTCACTGTGAGTCAATTTATTTAGTTTCATATAGAAAGTAACCTCTATTTGTCATCTGACCTTTTCCTTGTGTATCAGCTGGGTTAATCTAGCTTTGTAACAGACGTCCCTAACATCTTCTCAATGTGAGGAAAATTCCCTCCTCTCCCTCTTGAGTTCCTGTGGCTGGACTAACAATAAAATAGACACAAGATAGAGTAACAGGAGAGAAAGAAACAAATTTTAATTTGCACACATGGAGTTTTCATAGAAATGGTACCTAAGGAGTGGCCAAGGTAGGGAGCTTTTAACCTCTTAAGACAAAGAAGCAGCAAATTTATAAGGAATTGACAAGACAATTGTTGGATTGCTTGATTAGCAAAGGATCTAAATAGAGTTTGGGGTCGGGGGAATGAATGAAAGAAGTCACAAGATGTGTTTATATAGATTTCTTAGCCTGAATTCACCATCTTCAGCGATAAGGGTATCCCTCTCCTTTCATATAGAAGTGTACCTTTCACATGCGAGACTTATTTCCTGCTTTCAGGAGTACAGAAACAAGGTTCAGAGTGTTTCTGAACCTCTTCTTTGGCCATATCTTAAGTAACTTTCATTAAAAATCATCGATATGCCATTATGGTATATTTAAGGGCAGTCGTTCCTGAGCCCTAAAAATTCCAGTGGCTAAACATGCAGTCCATGGGGTTGCAAAGAGTCAGACACGACTGACCGACTGAACTGAACTGAAACATAAAGATTAGTTCTAGTTCAGGTCCAATGCAAATTGGCGCATTCTCTGTTCCATGAGTTAGTAGATGCTTGCTACCCCTGTTTGTGTATCTGCCGTCTCACAAGCCCTTGGAATCCCCCCCTGCATCCTATGGCATTTTGGCTAGATATTGAATGAAAGAAAGAATGTGGAGGGTCAGGTCGGAAGAGATCCAGAATTGGCATACATCAGTTTCATCCACATACTACTGGCCAGAATTCAGATCTAAGCACAGAACAGGTAGTGTAGATTGGCAGTGAGGCTGGCAGGAAGATCATGGGCATTAGTGAATAATTAGCCAACCAGTGCCAGGCATGCCTTTATGGACCTTAAGGAATACTGACTGACAAATTCAGAAAGTATCCAGATTTTCACGTGTTTACTGTTACCTAGAGTCCCTTGGACTGCAAGGAGATCCAACCAGTCCATTCTAAAGGAGATCAGCCCTGGGATTTCTTCAGAAGGAATGATGCTAAAGCTGAAACTCCAGTACTTTGGCCACCTCATGTGAACAGTTGGCTCATTGGAAAAGACTCTGATGCTGGGAGGGATTTGGGGCAGGAGGAGAAGGGGACGACCGAGGATGAGATGGCTGGATGGCATCACCGACTTGATGGACGTGAGTTTGACTGAACTCCAGGAGTTGGTGATGGACAGAGAGGCCTGGTGTGCTGCGATTCATGGGGTCTCAAAGAGTCCGACACGACTGAATGACTGAACTGAACTGAACTGAACTAGGGATGATTTCAGTCTCTGTGATCCATATTGTCGATAGTTCAGCTGATGATAATTAAATAGTGCTTTATATATTTATTTTTATTTTCTTCCTTAAAATTGTAGAACTTTCCATGCACTCTATTCTTACACTACCTGAGATTTTTTTTTAATATTATAAGAGGCTGATGTATAGAATTTCATGCCTGATGGTTTACTAACAGGGATTTTTATAGATTCTAATTTGTGATTATTTTCCAAATTGAATAATGTTTAGTATATCAATTTTACAACATAATTTTATGAAGATTTGACAGTTTATTACCATTCACATACAAACATAATTGCTCTAATAGTGAGACAAGAAAGTAGATGTTAAGAATCAGATTTTATTTTACTGTTTCAAGATTTACATAATTCTTTTGGATTGTATACTCTGGGCACTTTTCTCTCAACTGATTTTTAATATGTTTTCCTAGTGAAAGTTATTATTTTGTGTATAAGGAGAGCTGACATGAATACATCTATTGCTTGCTTCATCCTTCTACCCACCGCCCCAACCTCAGTTCTTTACTTTGTTTTCATGGATTATTTGTCTTGAAGTGTTGGTTCATTTTTTTTTATAAAATTAATATGTTACTCTGTTTTCAATAGGTCATTACCTTAAGACTTCATAGCATTTTTCATTTGTTCTTTTTTCAAATTGTACATCGTCTTCAATTTTAAGTTGAGACTTTATAACTTGCAACATCTCAAGTGCATAGTATACCGAATTCAATATAATGAGAAAATGTAACCTTTTTTACCCTATGAAAGCTCTCCAAAACTCTTTGATTTCATATAATATTACCTGTTTCCCCTACAGCCTTGATGTAAAGATTCTCATTATTAATGATGATTTAGTCATAGGTGTATCTCTATTTTTTAAAATTTCACATTCTGGACTCTTTGCCCATTAACCCTTTTCATGGATATTTAAAATATGTATGTGGCCAAAATAATAATATTGGAGAAAAATAGTGTCATATCTTACATAGACCATTATAGACACATATTATTATTTGCTTAATGAATAAATAAGAATTAAGAGATGCTGCTCTTTTCAACTCTATTATTTTCTTCCTGGATTGAAAAAAAAAACGGTCAGTGAACCCAAAACTCAGCATTTAAAAGTGACTTACAGACTAATTCCTTGGTTGATGTTTTGTTATGCCACCAGATCAAAAGTAAATAGACCTCTTTTTTGGCTTTTATATACCAGATTGTACTTAAGTATAGGAGCAACCATAGGCTGAAAAGATATTAAAATTCTTAAAGTAATTTAAAAATTTTGAAGGTACTGCATAAAAATGGAATGTGATGTGCAAAATACATACCTCTTTAAATATTTAAATTAGAATTAAATTTTTGAAGCTAAAATTAAAGGAAAAATTCTCACTGGATTTGCAGAAGTAACAATATTAAAAGAGGGCAAAGGAACTTTTACTCTTGAAGCTGGTGGTATGTATATTCCTCCAGCAATTGCTAAGACTACCAGTACTGTTCTTCAAACAAGTCTGTGATTTTGTTCTCTTTAATGATTTCCAAAGCACCTGGGAGATGTGATTCTCCAGAGATTTTGAAGGGATTTGATTTTTCATGCCGGAGTACTATGGAGAAAGTTCAGGTATTGAAAGAGTGTATGAGAAAATCTATATGGGAGATCAATTTCACAAGTGCTTTGTAAAAGCATCAGACAAGAATCTCACTTGACACAGAATACAGAAGTTCTATGCTCAAAATTTTTCAGCACACTCGATCTTGTGGACAAAAATATAGATTTGAACTTACAAAATATGATGTCCTGTCAAAGGACTGATCGTTCCACAATTGAGTTCAACAATAAATTCCAAGAGGCTTGTAAAACCCACCACGGATGTGATCCCTGAACAAGAATAAACAGTTCGTCCACAGCTCTGCCAAGATATGAATTTGGAGCGTGACATGGGTAATAAATTAGTATATGAACGATTCAGTGCAGGATTATAAACTATTATCCAAGCACTTATGAATACTCTCTTTCATAAACCTTTCTATAATCCAAGCAGACAGTTCTCTGTCAGCCTAAATGGATGCATTTAGGGTATAATAGGTATGCGTGGGAGGGCCCCTCTAGATCATCTGTGGTGGCATGGATGCCTGTGTGATGAGGAAATAACATTTATCAATAGTCAGTGTTCTGCAGAGAACATGGAAACACTTGGCAACTTTCCAAATGCCTCAGAGAGCAGATCTCGACAGCCAAGTGCATTATGCTGTGGGTCAGGCAGAGAATATTTGGGTTAATCAAATTTTATGGTTAAGTGATAACTTGCCTTCATGGACAATTTTTAAGGAATTAAAATACAATAAAATACAATTTATGAAAAAAATAGTCTAACCATGACTTAAGAGTTGATCATTCAAAGCATTTGGGGAATGTACAAAGCGTTAGGGATATAATGATGAATCTTGACTATCATTTTACTGAAACTGTACAGGCTACTTGAACTTTCTGGTAGATGGCACAGTGAATCACCCAACCTTTGTTCCTCTTCTGTCATTGATATTTCAGAGGGTCGAAGTGAAGGCTTTACTTTAAGCATTTGGTTACTTTTCACATTAAAGAAGTAATCTATTTCAGCTGTTCAGTCGCTGAATCGGGTCCAACTATTTGCAACCCCAGGGACTGCAGCATGCCAGCTTCACCTGTCCTTCACTATCTCCCAGGGTTTGCTCAAATTCATGTCCACTGAGTTGGTGATTCTATCTAACCATCTCATCCTCAACGGCCCCTTTCTCCTTTCACTTTCAATCTTTCCCAACATCAGGGTCTTGTCCAATGAGTTGGCTCTTCATATCAAGTTTCCAAAGTATTGGACCTTCAGCTGCAGCATCAATCCTTCCAATGAAAATCAGGGTTTATTTCTTTTGGGATTCACTGGTTTGATATCCTTGCAGTCCAAAGGACTCTCGAGAGTCTTCTCTAGCACCACAATTCAAAAGCATCAATTTTTTGGTGCTTTCTTTATGGTCTAACTCTCACATCTGCACATGACATACACTTTTTTACATATACATATATTTATGTACAGAAAATAGTCAATATTTTTCTATGAGATTTTAACATAGGTGACAGCATGGTGTAACAATTAAAAGTGTCTCTAGACTCAGAAAACTTTGGTTCAAATACCAACTCTACCAAGTACTATTTTTGTACTTGGGTGGAATGAGTTAGCACCATGTAAAACATTTAGAGAAGTCTCTGGCAATATTATTAATAAGTATTTCATAAATGTTAGATAGTATATTTCATATTGGACTGTCATGGAATTGATTCTTAAATGGCAGCTTAATGCCTGGTTCATTTTATTTTGTACCTCGGTGCCCTTGTACCTGCTGTTCCTCCACCTGGGAGCCCCATTCTCAACAATCTTCCAACCATCTTCTACTGCATTTTCAAGATGCAGCTTTGTTAATTCTTGGTTAAGCTGTCAGTCTTGTCAGAGTTAATGACTAATACTCATGATAGTAGAATGTTAGTCACTTCTTCCTTTGTGCCTAAATTCTCCCTAATATTTTTTTATTATTTTAAAAGTAACTTTGTGCATGAAATATTTATTTACACACCCACATCTCAAACTGGACCATGAGCTTCTTGTAGACCATGAGCCTGTATCATACAGAAGGCATTTACTAACCATGAGCTTCTTTGCTTTCTTAAAGTAGGAATGGACAAATATTATGACCTCCCATTTAATGAACTGATGATTTTGAATCTTAAAAGCATGAATATATTTTTTAATGTCTTGACCGTCACTTTTAAAGATAACAATGATATATGTTATATTTCAGTTTTAGCGGGGATAGGATTGTTGTTTGCTTTACTTTAATTTTAAAATTATATATACACATGGAGGAAATTCACACATATGGGATGATGTACAGTGAAAGTAGAATGCTTCCTTCACCCATGTGCTTGCCTCTAGTCCCCCTTCCCAGACTTATTCTCCATATTTCAAGTTCATACATGCATGTGCGTCTGTAATACACACTTTTTTATACAAATGGAAACTAGGGAACATATTATGTTTGACCTTTGTGTTTTTGGTGTTTAACGATTTGGTGTTTAATTGGAACTTTTTCATATGAGCAGCATAGTAGATCCACATCAGTTTGGTAACAGCTTCATGATATTCTATCCCATGAGGATCCATGTCGCAGAGGGAGGGTCCTCTGATACAGGAGCCGCTGGGGAAGGCACTGTATTTCCGCTCTGGCTGCTTCGCTCAGTAGCATCCACAGAGATGTCAGGATGTGGCGGGAGGCGGGGCGGGGGGATGGTGCTGGGGTCGGGGTGGGGGGAGGTGGCTTGAAGGCTCAGCATCGGGAGGAGGAAATTGTTATTTCCTATCACTTAGTAATTGTTTTCCTTCATAAAAAAATTTAGTATGTATTTTGTGCAATCTGTAAACATATAGTTCAAAGAGGATTTTGTACATCCTGGGTAATCCAAAAGCTTTCATGGGTATGATATGCAAATTGAAATTGAGTAGCTATCACATTTTTGGGGGTGAGCAGTGAGATTTTTCTTTTCTGATTATATAATTTGAACATATGAAAGTCAAAAGCAAAAAAAAATCGTTAAGTATAGTTAATGATATGGGCAACAGAGAAAACCAAAATTAACCTTTTAACACACATTCTTGCTTCACCTAGTATAATGCCATAAATGATCTCTATGGCATTATATACGTATATATGTAAATAAATAATATATATATATATATTTTTTAACAACATCAATTTGGCATTCGAGAAATTTTGCACATAACCAACTTTACAGCCAACCATTGGACTTTTTGTTTCTGATTTTTGCTATTATTAGTAACAGTGGCATGAATATGTATCTTTTATTACTCTCAAATAAATTCTTTAAAAGTGGAATTTCTGCTTCCAAGAGTATGAGCAGGGTTCAGCTTTTTGATACATATTGTCAAACAACCATCTAAGGAGACGACAGGTGTGAGAGAAGATATGGGTTTCCCTGAATTCCTTCTAATTGTGGATCTTTTGCTTTTGTTTTTTCACTTAGCCTACTTGATAGGCAAAAGGTTTTTAACTTTTGTGATGCTGATCACTTTTTTAAGTGTATTTATATGGTGCTTATACTAACATTTTCTGTATCAAACATTTAAAATATTTGGTCAGTTTCATGTTACTTAATTAGTTTCTTTGTTTTGATACACAGAATTTTAAATTTTCTTTGTAGACATATAGAGAAAATTTGCCTTTTATGATTTTTACTTTGGTTTTTATGTTTAAAATGTCATCCTACCCAGAAGTTTTTAGCTTTGAAGTTGTATGTACATATAGGGCTTCCCTGGTGGCTCAGCGGTAAAGAATCTGCCTGCTGATGCAGGAGACATGGGTTTGATCCCTGGGTGGGGAAGATCCCCTGGAGAAGGAAATGGCAACCCACTCCTGTATTCTTGCCTGAGAAATCCAGTGGACAGAGGTGCCTGGTGGGCTACAGTCCATGGGGTCACGAAGAGTCAGACACCATTTAGCAACTGAACAACAACAACAAATATAGTCAGAAAAACACTAACTTAACTTCATTTTTCACATTTTATCTTTTCTAATCCACTGTATTAGCAAGGGAGTAGAATACAACAAGCCCCTAAAATGTAGTTGCTTAAAAGTAATCGAAACTAATTCTTTCTCACATAATATCCAGTGATCTCAATCAGGTAAGCCATTTGGTATAGGCAGTCTCCCAGGGACCTTGTCCATCAAGTTGCTTCTCCATTTTAACTTTTTTCTCCCTTACCTGCAGACTCAAAGCTGGGTCACCGGTAAAACGGTTACTTTTCTAATCCATGCAAAAGAGACAGGGAGAGAAGAAGACACGTTTCTTCTTCTCCTCCTTCCTTTTCCTCTTCCCCTTCCTTCTCCTTCTAGAAAGCCATCTAGGAGTTGCACACAATATTTCACTCATGCCCTTTGGGCTGGTACTTCTTTGCATCCACATCTGCAATGGAACCTGGGTATGCTCATCTGCTAGGGCTGCCCTAACAAAGCACCACAAATTGGGTGACTTCAACCACAGAGATGTATTGTCTCACAGCTTGAGATGCTTGAAGTCTGAGATGAAGGTTGTTGGCTGGAACTATTGCATCTGAGGCTGGGAGGGAGAACCTGGTCCCAGTCCCTCCTCTAGCTTCTTGGCGGCTTGCCAGCCATTGTAGGCACTCCTGTTCCTTGGCTTGTAGAAGTGTCATCCTAATGTCAGCCTCCGTCATTACATGGTGTTCTCCCTGTGTGCCTGTCTCCAGGCCCTAACTTCCCTCTCCTGTAAGGACAGGGATCATATTGGATTTGGACCCACCCTAATCACTTCATCTTAACTGAATGTATCTTCAGTGATCCTATTTCCAAGTAAGGTCACATTCCAAGGCATTAAGGTGAGGACTTCAATGTATAAATTTGAGGGTTCATAATACAACCAAAAATACTTGGTAATGTTCTCTCTGCCTTGGGAAAGGGAAAGTTAGGGGAATGTAGAACTAGGAGCCAATGGCTGACCTCACCATCTGGAACTGATTTTAACCTCAGTTCAGTCGCTCAGTCGTGTCCAACACTTTGCAACCCTATGAATCACAGCACGCCAGGCCTCCCTGTCCATTACCATCTCCCAGAGTTCACTCAGACTCACATCCATTGAGTCGGTGATGCCATCCAGCCATTTCCTCTGTTGTCCCCTTTTCCTCCTGCCCCCAATCACTCCCAGCATCAGAGTCTTTTCCAATGAGTCAACTCTTCTCAT
>SJYT01029381.1:67321-77630 GCA_006410635.1 Cephalophus harveyi | reverse complement strand
TAGGATGTCAAGACTGGAGAATCTTCGTGACAACATAGATTCAGCTTGCTAACTCAGTACTCAGCTGGGGTTGGTTACCCTTTTGAAACTCAGAAGATTTCTATGTAGTGAGAATTGACTATCCATGCTAGAATTGACTGGAGTTTTCACCGATGAATACTTAATCTGTTAAGTATCTAAAAAGTGTACTAACCCTAGAAAATAGTATATGCCCTGAAGAGTTGGCTTTCTGACATTTCTCTACTGTTTTGGACTTGAGCCAATCAATGGAATTGCTTCTGGTCTCAGGATAGTTTTCCATCTTGCCACTAGATGTCAGGAACAATAAGAGTCAGCTTGCATCTACATTATCAGCAAAGAACCATCCTCCCGAACTATGTTTTGTTAATTCTTTCTCAGAACTAACATTCATTTTGTTCCATGAATACTTACTGAGGACCCAATATGTGCCAGCCACAGTTTTAAGCATCCAGGATATATCAGGAAACAAAACAGGCAGTGACAAACCTAAATAAGAGCAAGAAACCTGGTAGGGTTGGGTGGTGCATACAGAGAAGAAAGGCCTAGAAAACAGAAAGTGCTGAAGAAATCATCAGAAGGAAGCATCTGGTAGGCAGTGATAAGTGGAGTAGAGAAGAGTAGCCAGGGGTCAAAGGCAGAGGCCAAAATGGGTTGGTGTTCATTGGCATCCTTTGTGGAGCCGACACCTCACCCAGGATACAGGATAAGGTGTGCAAGAGATTTATTGGGGGGAGGGCACTTGTGAAGTAAAGAGAAGGCAGAAAATATTCTGCCTTCTTGACCAAGGAGATTGATGCACTTCCAGGGGCCTCACTGATAGGGAACTGTGAGCCAAAATTGAGCTGAGGAGTCCCTTGTCTTTTAGGAATTACTACGTGATCCTTGTTTTGCTGGCTTGGGATGTATGGGCTTATGCACAAACAAACTAGTGAGTAGAGCTGGACAGCAGTTGGTAGTGGCTAGTTAGGTTATCCCCGCAGGACATCTGAGTGATGCACTTTTACTGTGGCCTCAGGATTCAAGAAAGCTAGAGGTAGGCGAGCAGACAGGGAAGGAACTGGAGAGGAGCCAATGGGTAAACCATTGCTGAGCCAGTGATCAGCGCATAGTGGGCATTCATTCATAACTTTTTAAGCTATTTTATGTTTTGGAATTTATTGTTATTGATCCTCAGTGAGTGAAAACTGTATACTCTTGAATGATAATTGAAATATCAAAATGAAGCATATTATCTGTTTACGAACCAATCTCTATTTTTACTGGACCTAAGTTATCAAGTTTTTTGTTCTATCCTTTATATCATGTAAAACTTTTACAAGATTTATGACATCACAGACAACTAATTATTCCAGCTTCTTGTTATATATATTACTATCTTTCTTTTCTTTTTGAAGGAAAAAGAAGAAAAGGAGAATATTCATATATCTCTAACCACCATGATATGTCTTTACGGTACATATTGGCTCATATAAGGAGCAAACATATTCATAGCTTTAGCAGAGTTTTTTGTAGAAGTGCTGCAAGAGTTTCAAAACATAGATAAGCCATTATTCCAATAACTACAGAATATAATAAATTTATAAGCATTTTCTACTTAGAAAGTTCTGCCAGTTTTAGAGATTGTTGTTGTTGTTAGCAGTTCCCAAAGATTGAATACTTGAGTAAAACTTTCCAAAAAACAAAACTCCTAAACAAATGTTTTGAGAATCTCATGAGAAGTAACCTGTCGACATATTCAGTATTTCCTTTAGTGGCTTAGGGAAAAAAAAATCCCAACAGAATATAATTTTTATTTTTACTGTACTGCTCTTTTCTTTCTAGAAACACGTTAAAAATGAGAAAGTATATAAAATATAATAATCTGAAGTTTACATAGCAAGAATATGTCTACACTCCACTGGAAAAAATAAAGCATATTGTGAAAATGTGGCTGCCTTACTATTCTGACAGAAGCCACATACTCTTAAAATACTTTATCTTAAAGAAATAGGACTCTTTATATTGATTTATACAGTTATGGGGATGCTGTCAACTTACCTTGAATTTTTTAATTACAAATATTCTAGGAATAGTATCTTATTTTTCCCAGAATATTCTTTGATCTGCTATCACTTCTGAGAAGGGCTTTCCAGGTGGCCCTAGTGGTAAAGAACCTTCCTGCCAGTGCAAGAGACTCAGGAGACATGGATTTGATACCTGAGTCATGAAGATTCCCTGGAGGAAGAAATGGCAACCCACTATTGCCTAGAAAATTCCATGGACAGAGGAGCCTGGTGGGCCACAGTCCACAGGGCCACAAACAGTAGAACATGACGGAGTGACTGGGCATACTTCTGAGAAAATTCTGGAAAATCTAGATTCTTCCCAAATGCTTTCCGTTCTGATATATAGATAATATTCTTTCAGGAGTTAAGGAGGTAGGCAGTGAACTGGAAAGGCGGAATATATTCCTTCTTAACTTCTAGAAAAACCATTATAAGATATTGGTTTTTCAGTGAGCCCTTATAACTGTACCAAATTGATCACTTTGACTTTTGAAATTGCAGTAACTTTCAACTAAGCATCTTTTTTAAAATTTTCCCCAGAAGCACATAGATAGCCAGAATAATAGTAACCTTCAGATTAAGGAATGTTTGAGGCTGAAGGAAATCCCTAAACTAGAATTTCTAGGAGCCCTTCCCTATAGATCAACACCTGAAGTAGAGCCTAGGTCTTTCAAGAGTGGAAGAGAATTCTTGTTTCTTTAGGTGCAGTGAAGTTCAGGTCAATTCAGTTCAGCCACTCAGTCATGTCTGACTCTTTGTGACCCTGTGGACTGCAACACGCCAGGTTTCCATGTCCATCACCAACTCCCAGAGCTTGCTCAAACTCATATCCATTGAGTTGATGATGTCATCCAACCTCTGCCATCCCCTTCTCTTCCCACCTTCAATCTTCCCGAGCATCAGGATCTTTTCCAATGAGTCAGTTCTTCGCATCAGATAGCCAAATGATTGGAGCTTCAGTTTCAGCATCAGTCCTTCCAAAGAACATTCAGGACTGATTGCCATTAGGATTGACTGGTTTGATCTCCTTCTCCAACACCACAGTTCAAAAACATCAATTCTTCACCACTCAGCCTTCTTTATAGTCCAACTCTCACATCCATACATGACTACTGGAAAAACCATAGCTTTGACTCTACAGACCTTTGTTGGTAAAGTAATGTCTCTGTTTTTAATATGTTGTCTAGGTTAGACACAGCTTTTCTTCCAAGAAGCAAGCATCTTTTAATTTCATGGATGCAATCATCATCTGCAGTGATTTTGGAGCCCAAGAAAATAAAATCTGTCACTGTTTCCATTGTTTTCCCATCTATTAGCCATGATGTGACAGGACCTGATACGATGATTTTTGTTTTCTGAATGTTGAGCTTGAAGCCAACTTTTTCACTCTCCTCTTTCATTTTCATCAAGAAGCCCTTTAGTTCCTCTTTATTTTCTGCCGTAAGAGTGGTGTCATCTGAATATCTGAGGTTATTGATATTTCTCCCTGCAATCTTGATTCCAACTTGTGCTTCACCCAATCTGGCATTTTTGCATGGTTTACTCTGCATATAAGTTAAATAAGAGTTTTCTTATTTCATATTCAACCTCCTTCCCACTTAGGTGCAGTGAAAGGGGCTCATAAACAAGCCCCTGACTGGGGGCTTTGCCAGCATGACAAAGATGTGTGGGGAGCTTCCGAGAGAAATACCCCTCAGCTTGGAGGGAACACATGTTGGTGCCACTTCCTTCTTTGGAAGCTTGTGACACAGTCTCCACTACACCTCTCATCATCCCTAAATCTGAAGGTGGAAGACCAGATGACTCTTCTCCTCACAAACTTTGAGGGAGAGAGGGCAGAGGGTCTGTGAGCTTCTTACAGAGGAGTCTCAGTAATAAATGATGTTTTGAAAATACAAATCCCTATGAATAGCTCATATATCAAGATGAGAGCTCCCAGCACCTGGCTGTGGTTAAGATGGTCAGATTATTTTTTTCCGGAGAGAGAAGCTAGAAACATGGGTGGTCCAAGACCCCTTGGGAGGAGAGAATGTTAAGGTTATGAAAGAGAGAGAGGTGGAGAAAGAAAAAGGGAAGATAAAGAAAGGGGAGAGGAAGAGATGTTTTACTTTCATATGCACTCCATGCAGTGATGGAAAAAAGAATGTCTGGTGGAAATGACCTAATTTAGTACCTCCTCTTAATAAACTCTAGATTACCAATGAATCCAGTTCCTGGTTCCACAGCAATTCAGAATTTCTAAGTCAAGAAATGAAGAGGCTGTACCATATTGTCCACTGAGAGTCAGAAAGTATGTTTGGTCACATACAATAACCACTATTATTCAAGTAGCCAAGTTGCCCAATAATCTGTTTCCCTTGACATACTCATGTTCTTGCCATGCTTCTCAGCCCAAGGAAAATAGGAGAAATAGTACATATATCTGGGCTTCCCTGTTGGTTCAGTGGCAAAGAATCCACCTGTCAAGCAGAAGACACGGGCTTGATCCCTGGGTCTGGAAGATCCCCTGGAGAAGAAAATGGCAACCCACTCCAGAATCCTTGCCTGGGAAATCCCATGGACAGGGGAGCCTGGAGGGTTACAGTCCACGGGGTCACAAAAGAATCAGAGATGACTGAGTAACTCAACAACAACAACAGCAAGTACATATACCAAAGAAAGAAAAGATTAGCTCCAGCAAAATATTGGGTTAACCGAAAAGTTCATTGGGTTTCTGTGTAAGATGTTCTTATGAACTTTTTGGCCAACCATAACTAGAATGAGGAGCTACCAGCAAGAAAAGTCACAATTGGTTGTTCAAATGTCCCAGTTTCCCATCGAGCAGTTTTTCATAAGAAACACACAGGAGGCCACATTTTCCCCTTCTTAAACTCTCAAAACACCACTGCATTTATTATTTTTTTTAATGTAAGGAAACAAATCATTGGCTCTTTTTGTTGGATTCGCAGGAAAATACCTGTTACCTACTGTCGTGAATTTCCATGGTGTTTCCCCCTTGCAGACGATGCTCTGCCTTAAATTTATCTTGTCAAGCAATTAATTCTCAGTGAGCACAGGCTCAGATTGCACGCACATATGTTTGCCTTTGAAATAAAGTTGTTAATGGCTAAATGTATTCACTGTTCCTGGTTTCACAAGCTCAGGATGGCAGGCACCATAATGTTTTCCAAGTACTGGTGACTGTTTTTCTTTACACGGGGCACTGGCCTGTCTCTCACATTCACAGCTGCTGTACATGCTTTGCATTTAGAAGGAGAAAAGGGAGCGGAGAGGGGGAAAATCCATTGGTGATTGGTGCGTGAACACAAGCAAGCTCGGAGTCTCCCTCTTGGTCTCTGGGATAAATCTGAACTGCCTGGTATGGAGGCACTTTGCTAGGAGGAGTGGGGGTCCATGCGTGCCAGAAACTGGGTTAATCAAGAAAAAGTTCCTGTGACTTTAAGCCACAGAAAACAGTATCGCAGGGTCAGGGGAGTGAAATCAAACTCCTCTGCTGTCAGTGGTGAGAAAGGAAGTGAGAGGAGCTGCCTGGGGTCAGTGAACCAGGCTGCATAAGGACACCCCCCCGACTGTGGCCAAGGTCCTCAGCTTCTGAAAAGGAGAGCTGCCAGTTTCCTGGTGCAATCATTGGTCCTAATGTAGGAGAGCTTTTGTTAATTCATCTTTGAGGAAAGTTTTATGTCCACAGTATTAACTATTCATTGTAAATATGTTTGTATCTCAAAGAGATAAACTGCATTATTTTATATGCAGCATTAATGACATTAACAAAAATAGACCTACACACACACACACACACACACACACGTATCCTAAGATGGATGTTCAGCTGAACCCTGGAAGATTAGGAGATATTTATCTTTCGTTTTATATCCTACTCTAGTGTTTATTTATTTATTCATTTACTTTTCGCGGGTATTATTTTTGTAATACAAGGAATGTAGTAATAGCCTTGAGAGGGTCCTTCTAATATACATATACTTTAAAATGATCCATGTTATCAGAGTTGTTTTATGTCTGAGTACTCTAGGCAGAGACTGGGCATATTATGAGGCATAGTTTGAGGGAGCTGGCGGTGCCTTGTATGTGCTGAGTTTTTTGTTGATTGCTTTTGAACATTATCTCTACCTGGCAATATAGACAAGGTGAACACACTTTTCAGGTGACAGCTCAGGTTCTGTCACTTTCACACTCAAAAGTGTCCTGATATGATCAACAAAACTGAAGATGAGTCCAGTTATGGGTCATCATGTAAGCTGTTGCGCGTACATTTAATCCATCCTTGAAAATAATTTTGGTTAAAAAATGAGCAGCTACTGGTCACTTTATAGGTAATAGGTACTCTATAAATGTTTAGTTTAATCACAATCACACACACACACATGAAAATGAGTTAAAAAAATTCTGTTGGCCTCATGACATGAGGCATGCCATGGTCCTCATGGCACGTGGGATCTTAGTGCCCTGACCAGGAGTTGAACCTACACCCCCTTCAGCAGAAGTCACAACCACTGGAGGCAGGCAGCCTGGAGTCTTAATCACTGGGCCACCAGGGAAGTCCTTTGAGGCAGACGAAATTACATTCATGATGAAGAAATTGAAACTTGGTAACTTGCCCTTGATTTTGTGTTAAACTTTGACTGTCTTACCTGCTGATTGAGAAATTCACTCACTCTGTCCTTGACTCTCTGTCCTTCCAAAGCATTCTCACACACATAGAACTCTGATGTCATGTAGTTCTTCCCATGTACTCCTAACTTTTTCTAATAACCTTCTACCAACCCTAATACCGATTTAATACAATTTCATAAGTAGACTTTGGTTGTGTTCCCAATTGAAAATTCTTTCTCTGCAGGTAGCTTTCACTGACTCTCGTGCTTCGATCATCCTCTCTGGTTACATGCTCTCGTAGCCCTCTCCAAAGCATTAATCGGTTTATGAAGATTTATCTGGTAAAACTCTATATCCCCAAGAGTCTAAGCTCCTTTCAGGCAGGGAGCACTTTCTTTTACTTTTCCATATTTCCACAGTACCAAGAGCACATTGCCTTCAGAGCACTGACATTAATACACACTCAGTAAATAGCTGTTGAAAGGATTGTCAACATCCTACTAGAAAAGTCAGAAGAGGGTTTTCTATCATCTCACAGTGATACTGAAGGATCCTGCAAAAACGAGGGAGGCGTCGAGAAGGGAGGAGGATCATTTCTTCAGAGGCTCAAACCCTACAGGAACAAAGCCAAAATAGTTCAGGATTTCTGAAGTATAAACTCCTGCTTTGGATGCAAACTGCATGCGTGACTCCTGAATAAATCGTTATTGCATCACTTTGCTTTTGCCCTTGTTTTGCTGTTTGGCCACTAAGTCATTTCTGACTCTTGCAACCCTATGGACTTTGATCACGTCATTAGTCTGTCCTTGCTGTTCAAGAGTAGTCTTCATTTTTAGTCCCAATGCCATTGCCTAGTCTTTTGTCATATCCTAAAAATGTTACTTTTTTTTTTTTTTTAATCACTGTGTGGTTTAGGAATGGCAACTTGGGAAAAAAAAAAAAGTCAAAGCTACTTTGGGAAAATAAATATCTACAGTGAATAGTGGGGCAGGGGTAGGTGTGAATGAGATGAAGCATGGAGAAGCCAATTGACTCTTCCATTGCAACGCTGGTGTTATTTTAAGTATTATTATTGTTATTCCCATTTTATGGCGGTAGAAATCACCTAACATTGAAATAAAGGGAATGACATAAAGTAAATACCCTCAGTGGTTAGAATATTCTTCTCTTTTGAAATATCCAACTGCTTCAACAAAATGTCTTAAGATAATGCAGGAAACAGTATTTGCATTTTATTCTTGACCCTAAATGAGGGAAATTCAGCTGAGGGCTCCCCAGAACTCAAAACTCCATCCAAGTTTTTCTTCCTTTAATAATATTAGAATAACAATTTTTTAATAAAAACTTATGATTTTAAAAAATTTAAACCTTAAAGAGGTAAAATATTTTACATTTAAAAAATTATCTTTACATCTCTTATTTTCATTTGCAATGACAGTAGTAGGCACAAACATTGGTACCTAATGAAAAATTCTCTTTTGAATTATCTGGCTTTAAATTTAGTAGCAAAAAAGGCATGAAGCACATTGGTTCTGGTATTATTATTAGATTTGACAAATCCATAGGGATGTTTCTGAACTAAAGAGCACCCATTCTTACATAGCTAAATTAAGAAAATGATAACACAGTGGCTAAAATTGCCTCCTCTTTTCAGTCACCCAATGATTTACCCAAACAAGGATCTCCATTTTATATGATTGGATCACTACCTCTGAAATTTCCTTTGTGGGTATGAAAAGAAGTAACTAAACATGTATAAGTTAAGATTTTTTTAAAGTATTGCTTTAAAAGACACAAAGTACCTCATATTTGAATCAGGATTGGACCAATTTTTTTGGATCATTGTTAGTTACATTTTTCAGCAATCAGAGACATTAAGTATTCAGAAAAAACAACTACAGTCTCTGAATTTAACTCTATTTTGCATTGTCTCTTATTATTGTTCTTATTTGTGTCACAATCTAAAGCTTTGACATTGTTTGTTATTCTATTAGGAAAAATGGGGGAGAGGAATTACAAAGACCAATAAAAAAATTCACCGAACCACTGAGACTTGTAGGTTAATTTAATGTAGAGAGAAAACTATTTTAAATGTGATGATATACCAAAAAAAGAAGACTATTTAACATTGTACTTTCCCTCCAGCAAGGCAAAAGGACACTGGGTCCTTTGTTTTCATTTATTTTCATTTTTAGATTATTATTTAAGCAGGACAAAATAGTGTAGTGCAAAACAAATGTCATTAACTCTAGAAAACAAAGTGGCAAATGAGCCCATTTCAATCAAATGCCTAGGATTCTTTTAATCAAGTATTTATTGCCAGCAGGACAATGACTTTGGCCTCTATAAACCACCCTCAGTCCATTAGAAACATTTATTTCACTTATTTTATGTAACCTGCCTCTTCTGTGTACTTTTTTTTTTTTCTGTTAATTTATACAAGAGAAAATCTGGGTTCAATTTTTGGGGTGAGGTTCTTTTTTTTTTTTTTTTTTTTTAAGCAGTTTTATCACTGGATTGGCAGAAACTCAGAAAAGCAAAGTGACTAGCTTCAAGATTCCAAGGAGCTGGGAGCTCAGCAAGAATTAGTATTCAATAAAATATTGACTTCCAAGTTTTGCCTTAATCATGAGAATGCAAGGCACAGATATACAACTTGCCCCCTCCAAAAAAAAAGAAAATCTGAAAATGATGTATTGCTTTGCTTTGAACCGTGTGGGGTGGAGGGAAGGAGAAAACTTGAAGTCACTAGTTTCAAGCAACTTTATCATCTGTGAAGATGAATGGATTTTTAGAAGATTTCCTTGGGACTTCCCTGGCAGTGGTTAAAACTGTGCTTCCAGTGCAGGGGGTATGGGTTTGATCTTTGGTCAGGGAAATAAGATTCCACATGCCATGCAGAGAGGCCAAAATAAGCAAACAACACAAAATGAAACAAAATTAGTATTTGCCTAAAGATTTTTTTCATTGGCAAATACCTGTGATAAATGCCCAATTCATATACAAAGATTACAAAACACAGTAGGAGGCCCTCAGCATTTAAGGAGAAAGCCTTCTGAGACCTGAAGAAGCTCCTAGACTCCTGATTCTGGTTGTGGCATTTTCTCATCCTTAAAAAAGAAATAATAATATCTACCTCACTGTCATGAGAACTAACCAAGATAATGAATCAAAGGAGAATGAGAGCTATACTAAAGCAAAAGTACTGGGCAAGTGAGTGGTTCCTGTAAACCAAGAAAACTGGGATCGTTCTTGAACTGCCTCGTTCACATCCAAGGCTAAGTCATGGTTTCCTCATAAAATAAACAGAAAGAAACAAAAGTTATCCTTTATGCTCTAAAAGAAATTTCTTAAGCATCTCAAGAACGTTTATTATGCTGTTGCTTATCAGTAAACATTAATGAACTCATCCCCACTACACTTTTCTGTATTCATCTTATTTCCTTTTACTATGTAGAAAGTAGCTTCCCTCTACTCTTTCTGGTTTATTGATCAGTCTTTTCTGACCAACCTCTATCCTGTCCAGCCAGCAAACCATACCTTATGACTTAAAGATTTCAAAGCCTACAGAATTGGAAACAAATTATTTCCTGCCTGCCCGCACCCGCCCCCCCCACCCCCGCTGCCCGCAC
>SJYT01029381.1:1756-66933 GCA_006410635.1 Cephalophus harveyi | reverse complement strand
TCACAACTGAGGAAAAATAGACCCTTATCTATTTATCAGATTTAACCACCATTTATTAAGCTCTGGACTCCATGCTCAGCACTGGGCACTTTCCTTCCACTGGTTCCATTCTCTCTGCTTACCTTGCCCAGGGCTCCCACTCACAGATTCTGTGCATGATGATGGTACTCCTGTCTCAGAAGACATGTTCTAGTATCTTTCCTCCACATTACCAAAACAATCTTAAAAATATAGCCTCAATATCTTTTATCCTTCATTAGTGAGCACAACTAACACTTTATATGCCAACTGTGTGCATTACATTTATGCCTAACAATCATAATTGAGGTCAACATTATCCCCATTTCACAGATGAAGAAACTGAGGCAGAAAGGCCGGGTGACACACCCCAGTCTGACTTGCAGTCTTTGAAACAACAAATATTCAAACACAGACCTTCAGGATCTAGGACCCGTCTGTCAACCAGAATCTGTACCTTATTGCTCTTCAGTTACTAACTTGAATGCTGAGAATTTTTTCAATTCTTGCTCTGGGCTTTGTTCCCTTTTTGTTTCAGTATCATCAGTAACTTCAATGCAGCTTCTTAATCTGAGAGTAAAATGACCCTGAATAGCATTCTTAAGACATTTACCTTTGTCTGTCTGTATTTTTTTTTTTTTAAACTGGAGTATAGTTGATTTTTCAGAGCTTTCCTGGTAGCTCAGACCATAAAGCATCTGCCTGCAATGTGGGAGACCTGGGTTCAACCCCTGGGTTGGGAAGATCCTCTAGAGAAGGAAATGGCAACCCACTCCAGTACTCTTGCTTGGAAAATTCCATGAATGGAGGAACCCGGTAGGCTACAGTCCATGGGGCTGCAAAGAGCCGGACACAACTGAGCGACTTCACTTCTATAGTTGATTTACAATGTTGTGTTAGTTTCAGGTGTACAGCCAAGTGAATCAGTTATCCATTTATTTGGTGCCTCTGCAGTAAGGAATCTGCTGCCAATGCAGGGGACATAGAAGATGGGGTTTCAGTTCCTGGGTTGGGAAGATCCCTTGGAGAAGGAAATGGCAACCCACTCCAATATTCCTTCCTGGGGAATTTCATGACAGGAGGAGCCTAGTGGACTAAAGACCGTGGGGTCACAAAAGAGTTGGACATGACTTAGCAACTAAACAACAGCTCTGTTTTTAGATTATGTTCCCATATATGTCATTACAGAGTATTGAGTACAGTTTCCTATGCTATGCAGTAGGCCCTTGTTAGTTATCTGTTTTATATTGGATTGGCCAAAAATTCCATTTGGATTTTTCCATAACATCTTTACAAAGAGACTTGAATGAACTTTTTGGCCAACCCAATATATAGTAGTATGTATATGTCAGTCCCAGTCTCCCAATTTATTATGCCCAACCCTTACCCTCTGAAACCATAAGTTGGTTTTCTACACCTGTGACTCTATTTCTGTCTCATAGATAAGTTCATTATAATTTTCTGGGGAAAATTGGAAGGAGTCATTCAGGGTCCTGCTCCTGTACCTTTGAATGTCAGGGCTAAGTGGCCCTTCTGGGCCATTTGATGGGGGGAAGGACTGGACTTGAGTGGGGGAAGGGAGGTGCATCAAGGCGGGGAAGTGAGTGATGGTCTGATGGGAAGAGAGGAAAGGTCCGGGGCGGGGCATATGCTTTCTGGATGAGACAAGTCTGGTTCACTCACAGCCAGCAGGAATGGGGAGGGGGGCTATCTCTAGCTGGAGGAAAGGTGACAGTGGAGGACAGGGGAAAAAAAAATTAAGTGAGCCTTGTTTAGAATGTCAAGGGCATTGTCACTGTTACCCCAAGTCCTATAATGAGGAAGGTAGTCGGTCACTTCTGATGTTGGGAAAGGTAGAGACTCCAGCCAAGACCTATACCGTTAATTGTTTAGGAATGAAATCCCAACATTCTTTACCAAAACTATGACTATGAAATTGCCTTATTGATAGATTTAACAGTTTGCTGAATTTTGTGTTGCAAATAGAAGTGAAAGCGGACCCTACAACTATATATTCAAGAAAACTGCATTTTTAACAAGTAAAGTGAGTCTGCTTTGATTAGCTTAACTTCTGAATGTCTGTAGGATATTCAGTAGACAATATCCTGTGGAAAGTAAGAATTATAGACTTATAAAGAGGGTGAAAGGTCAGGGAAGGAGCTGTCAGCCCCATAGAGAACATAATAGAGCCATGTGTCTCCTTGAAAAATTGTTTAGGTCTCTAGTTCTAGCAGCTGTGAGAGTTAAAATTACCCTCCTTATTCCAGTCAGTGTATTTCATTATTTAGACATCATATATTAGACATAAGGAAGAACGTCTTGAGTGTAAGAGTGATTAAACACTGAAACAGACTACCAAAGGAGCTTGTGAAATTATCGACTCTAGAACATTTTAAAAATAGAGGCAACCATCTGTCTTCAGTGATTTGGGTGGTAATCCATCTTGGAAAAGGAGAATGGACAGAATACACTCGATAGAGGAATATTAAGTAAATAATTTTCTGGACATTTCCCTCACTTGGTGGTCTCATATACAGATGGACTTTCTGTTTTTATTGTGAAGAGTTCTGACTCATAGCTCCATATCATTTTTACAGCTTTGGTTTATAAACTACTTTCGGGCTAGTCATAGCAGATATTGTCACATCCCTTATGTTTTATGTTTAATGTTATTGCTCGTAACTGATTTTTTTAGGGAACATTGCATGCTATGTGTAGTGTACAAACTTTATGGACATGAGCAAGTTTTTAAAGCAATTGTGATCATCAAAGTATAGTAAGATAAGGGCCAGGGCGGGGGAGATGAAAGTAAAAATTAAAAGGAGAGAATAAATAGAATGTTATGACTAAAGAATAAGTATTTCACCAATTTAATTCTAACCTTGATGTATACCTCAAAGAGACCATTTGAATTTGCATTCTCAAGTTCTTTCGTTCAACTATTCTTCTCTCCAGGGTTGTTGACCAAGAAACCATATACATAAAGTAGTGCCAAGTGGAATGGCATAGAACTGCCCATTCATGTATAGCTCAACAAAAATTCCCCTAAACAGGGCCCTGGAGAAAGCATCAGTGAAAAATACAGCTCCAGTAAAACAACTGGAAAAGGACCCTTTGCTTCCCTCTCCCGCCCTGTAATCTAAGGTTCTTAGCTATCCTAACTGGAGAAAAAGCTGCCATTTGATTGGCCAAACCAGTCATAGCTGGTCCTTTGGGAGGGGAAAATGCACGGTGGGTCTGGTCTAAGGGCCAGGCCATCACTGCTTTGAGAATTCATCTCAAACAAGGAGTAAGGAGGAACAGCTGGGTGCACTGTGGACAGGCACTGTCCTTTAACACACAATGAGCCCTCCAGTTAGAAAATTCCATTCAGTAAACATCTCAGTCTCTGACCAATCAAGCTTACAGCTCCTTCTCCTTTGGGAGGACCCAGTAAAAATTAGGAGAAAAGTAGAGGAATTCTCTTCCCAACAGATAAATGCTTAAACATGTAGAGCAGGGATTTTTAATCTAGAAATCCACAGAAGCATTTCAAATATTGAACTGAATTTTCAAGGAAGTATTTAATTTTCTTCTTTCTCATACTGTGAAGATTAGTTATGTGGGGGGAGGGGAACAAAGAATATCAGCAATAAAAATTAACCTCGTTCAATTTTGTTACTAAGAAATTTTACTCCAAATAAGGATAGGAATGTATGTACTGTGACCCTTAGTCACCTTACTAGACTGTCTCAAATATTTTGGTAGATGTAATCTACCCTTATTAAACCTGGGAACTCAAATATCCATCAATAAATGAATGGGAAACAAATAGTGATCTACATGTGTACTGTAGAATATTACAACAGAAAGAAATGACCTACTGATTTGTAGAACAATATGGATTAATCTCAAAATAATTATACTGAGTGATTTCTTTAAGAGCTATAAAAAGTATATACTCTATGATTCCATTTATTTTAAGAGCTGGGAAATGCAAACTTATTTATAGTGATGGAAAGAAGATTCATGCAAAGAAGGCTCTTGGATAGGAAGGAAGAAGGAAAAAAGGAAATGGGAAAACTTTCAGAGGTGTTAGCTGTGTTCACTGGCTTCTGTGTGGTGATGGTTGCCTGGGTGCAAATGTGTGGCAGGACTTGCTAGATCATACAATTTACATAAGTACAAATTAGTGTATGTCAACTATATCTCAATAAAGTTGTTTACACACACGCAGAGCTAACAAAGGTCAAGAAGGGCCTTATATCTACACTCCTCAAATTTCAGAGACCATTTGTCATTTTTCAGTTTCTAAGTCATGTTCAGCTCTTCACAACCCCATGGCCTGCAGTGCGCCTGTCTCCTCTGTCCTCCGCTATCTCCTGGAGTTCGCTCAAATTCATATCCATGCAGTCGCTGATGCTGTCTAACCATCTCATCCTCTGTCGCCCCCTTCTCCTCCTGCCCTCAATGTTTTCCAGCACCAGGGTCTTTTCCAGTGAGTCAGCTCTTTGCATTAAGTGGTCAAAGTACTAGAGCTTTAGCTTCAGCATCAGTTCTTTCAATGAATATTCAAGGTTGATTTCCTTTAGGATTGACTGGTTTGATCTCCCTACAGTCCAGGGGATTCTCAAGAGTCTTCCCCGGCACCACAATCAAAATCATCAATTCTTTGAAGTTCAGCCTTCTTTCTAATCCAACTCTCCCAACCATGGGACTCCCTTCCTTCAATCTCCCACTCTCTCCCTCCCTCCCTTCTCTTTCTTTCTTTCATGCTAATATTAAAGAGGCTGGAACTTACTCAAAGTTTAATTTGAATAATCAGAGAAGCCTAATCCTGAATTACTGAACAAGACTGAATTTCATGGGGCCAATCTTGAAGCCCCAGAACTGAACAACAGGCAGAAATTCTGTTTGTTTTCAGAGAGACAGAAGCCCTTTTCTGAACAGTCTGACAGGAAAGAGTTTGTTCCTGACTCAAGTATTTGGCTGATATTTTCAGCAGTAAGAAAGAAGTGAAACTTTGGATTCAAGTCTCTCAAGTTACTATTTTGGAGCCTGCTAAACATCTACTTTCTTTTGCCCCAGCTGGCTCTCTGGAAGGAGAGACTGGAAATGGAGAAGAAAGTAAGCTTTTCAATGCAGAGGGAACATTTCTGGAGCCTGGTGTCAAGAGTAACTTTGCCTTTCAATTTCTCAGCAGACAGAAATCTGCAGAACTTTTCTGAAGGTTACTTCTGCTCCGAAAGGCTTTAAAACTGAAATGCAGAATTGTAATCCTTTGGCTGTTAACTCAGATGGCCTCAGTGACTCTGGCATGGACACAATGTCTTCTTTGACTCGGCTACAAAGGAAATGATGAGATGGGATTCTTGCATTTCTTGACAAGCCTACTCCTCGCAGGAGAAAGTCAGTCATGGAAGTTTGGATTTCATTTGCTACTGTCTTTTTAAAATTTGAAAAAGTTTTTTTTTTTTTTTTTTTTTTGTAGTACAGATTTTCTTCACTCCTTCTATCAAAGCCAAAATCCTCAATCAGTTGGCTTTCAGAGATTATTTACACATTTCCAGTTATGCCACAATCACTTCTCATACAAACCAAACAATAAGCCTCTTCATTAACAGTTGTTTTGAGTAGAATTAAAGCTTATTTTGTTTTAGTTGCACAGTTTGGAGCCATTTCTATTTTATGATTAGTAAGTGATGGTTATGAAAATGAGAAGTGAACGTGATCTGCTCCTTTGCAGGATTTTCTCATCTAGCTGTTAAGTAGAAATGAACATGGAGGGAAAGAGAATAAAGCTGTCAAAAATACTTGCGTATGTATTTATGTGCATTTTTTAGAGGTCTATAGGCTTCATCAGCTTTTCAAAGAACCACTGAATCCAAAATAGTTCAAGAGCCGCTGGTCTAAAAGCAACATTGCTTTGTTAGGAAAACTTGATGAGGACAGTTATAGATAAATTGCACTTGAACTGATGACCAGATCAGAAAATGGAAGCAACATGTCACTGTATAAAAATATTTTTCAGCATTAACATTTGATTTTTTAAGAAGAATATTGATATAATCTAAAAAAAAAATTGCAAAGGGGATCATAAAGTTTTTTTAACCAAGCTCTATTAGTGGGTCCCTGAGACATCATGTGACAATGGGGAGAGTGATCGGGGATAAAGATCTGGCAGTACATGTTAATGTGATAGTTGAAGCCATGGACAGTATTATTAACTGTTACTAGTAATTGCTTTCCAGTTTTCTTATTAGTGTCAAAGTAAATCCTTAAATGCTGAAGAAGAGTTAATTACGATATAGCATCTTCTAGTTATCTTGACACAGTGGCCATTAAAATAAATTTAAGGGTTATGGATAAACTCTGCAGGAAGTTTTTGTTTTTAAATAATGAAATTGGTAGCAGCTGCTTTGATGCCTCCATTTATCAGTGAACACAGAAGTGATAATCAACCTAATAAGGTACCTATTTCCAAGTATAAGAAGAATCCTTTCATTAATTCATTCTAGGCTGAGAAATAATGCAACCATTTGAAAACAGGAAAGTTTATTATTCCTTTTACAAACTGTGTATGTGCATGTTGAATAAGATAAGGTGTGAGTTACCTACATGACCCAGTAATTTAAATTTTTCATGGTTACCCTGCTGAAAATGTCTAATTAGTTTTTATTTTTCCAAAATGAATCCGCAGTTTATATTTAAGAATTAAGTAGCTAGCACTCTTTTAAAAGGTGTGCTTGAACTGTTTACAAAATGAGCCGATCTGGTCAAATCACTGGTTAGTTCTTGAGTTTCATGTTACTTAACCTTTCATCCGTATTTAGTCCATCTTTTTCTTCTTGAAATAATTTCTTTTCTAGGTGTTCCATACAAAACACCTCTGAGTTTTCTTTCTGCCTCTCCAGATACTCCTTCCCAAAGCCCTTTGCATCATTCTGGGCCACCTCTCTCTCCCAGATTTCTCAATGTTAGGGAGCCCCTGAGCTTTCTACTTGTTCATTTTCCCTTCAGTGTCTACATCCCTGTCTAAACAGCCTCATTCAAGAATTCCCTGGCAGTTCAGTGGCTAGAATTCTGTGCTTTCACTGACAGGGACCTGGGTTTGATCCCTGATTGGGAAACTAAGCTGAGCAGCATGACCAAATAAATAAGCAAATAAAATGGATAAATAGCATCATCTTAAAAATCTTAAAAAAAAGTCATCTTCATTCAGTCCATGGCTTTAAATGTCATCAGTATGCTGAAGATTCTGAAATCTATTTTGTAATGTTGATCTGTCTCCTAACTGAGTTCAGATAAGCAGCTGCCTTCTAGATAACCTCATTTAAATACAATCATTTTGGCATCCAAAATTTAACCTGGCCCCACTATGCTTCTCCCAAAGTTTTCCCCATCACAGAAGCTGATTCTACCACCCTCCCCATTGCTTAGACCAAAAACTTTTCATGCCAGACTTGATCCCCTTTCTTCCCTTAATCATTAAGCAAGATCTCGTTTCTTTTTGTTCATAATAGATATACATTACACCTCGTCTTGAAGCCTAAGCCATGATAGTTTCTCTCCTGAAACAATCCTTAATATGACAGTCCTTGCATCATACTGTAGGTCCTATACAAATATCTCTTTATTGAAGAACCTCTATCATGGCATAAATATTTTTCAAATCCACTATATAAGTAGCTGACATGTGATATTTCATTGGTCTGTACTTATGTTTTGATAAGCTTGCACCATTTTTGTTTGGTTGTATTTTGTTTTTAATGAGCCATTACCCAACCTAGGAAGATTGTACATAACAATTCAAGTCACTGACCTCTTTACATCTCTTGAACATCTGGCAACACAATAGGCCTGCCTTTCCTTGGAGCCACAATAAGGATTGAGTAGGGGCTCACAGGTTCCTACCACTAACACCAGGTCTTCAGCTTACACTTAACCTGACTTCCACTATTTGGGGACCTATTTTATCTATGACCCTGGATTCCAAATCAATGATTAACCTTTGCATTTCATTTTCATTTGTAGCCTAAAAAAAAAAATCAGAGTCACACACACACACAACAATTACAGAAACATTCTCCTATGAAATTCTTGTTTAAATATTACTACATAGGCTGCTTGCCTAAGAATAAGCCCACATTGATGTTTCTGCTCAATAATGGCAAGTTTTTAAACAATCAGTATTCATTTCCTTAGGAAAAATATTGAAGTCAGTTAACTATAAGTCGGGTTCAGCCATGCTAAACCTTTCCTAAGCTGTATTTGCAACAGGGTGTAAGGATGATGCTAGTTGTAATCTCAAGAACATCTGGCAATTCAGGGCTTCTTCCTTTAGGACGAGAAGACGTCACTGCTTCTTTTCATATTAGGTTCCTTGTTATCGTTTATCTGCTAACATATCTCTATATTATCTTTTTTATTAAATTTCTGCCTGTTGAGGGAACAGTTTTCTTTTTTAAAAAAAATTAGCATATCTAGGGCTATATTTTAATCCTGTTTAAATATTCCTTAACAGTTGTCAATAAAATATTTTAGTATGTCACATATTGCCTAATTGATATACCACTGAGCCTCCCTGGAGGAATAGCATTGTAAACTAGCTTACCATTGGCTCCCTCAATAAATCAGTGCCCCTGTTGTGTTGAAACACACTGGGAAGAGTGAAAGCTGTAGTTTTGATTAACACAGAGAAACCCAAAATGTTTCTCACTTTTGAATCTTTCCAGTAATCAATAATTCAGCCCCAGAGCTGCCATAGAAGGCTTGGAGGAAAATCCTGTTGCTTTTTTAATACCAGATAGCTGTTCTGGAAAGTTATATTTTGACTAGCCTGTTTCCAATGCGCATTCCTTAAGAATGATATTGATAATGTCTAATGATCAGACTCCAGGGGTGATTTTGATATCTTCCTATCCTTTTTCCTCCAGCTAAGCACTCTTCTCTTCAGGCTTCTGGGAGACATAGGATGCAGTGGGAACCTAAACCTTCAGAATCCTCCCAAATGTTTAGGTAAGGTGCTGGTGGAGTTTCTTCTTCTAATTACATTAAGCAGAAGAAATGCTAATGCTACTTCCTTTCAAAGATGGTTTAAAATTATTTTATAAAAGATAAATGTTTGATGACTTTATAGGACACAATGAAAAGATAGTTTGACAAAAATGAGCATCTGAAGTTTAGGTTAAAATTTTAAGTATTGTCCAAGTTATGTTTATCTCTTCATCAAAAGTCCAATATTTAACATGTCTTCATTTTACTACTAAAGAAATATATAAAAAAATAAGGCCATCCAAGTAAAGCTTTCTATCTTATAATAACATAACTATGAAATTCTACCAGAATGAAAAGATGACTATGAAGAAAATGATCATTTGCTTATTCAAGAAAAAATTTGCCACTTTTCAAGTGCTATGAAAATGAAAGATTATAAGACACTGTTTTTAACTATGCCAGCTTTGCTACTATATATATATATAGAGAGAGAGAGAGAGAGAGAGGGTAATCTCTTTGTATGCAGGGTACAAATTTAAATGAAGACAAATTTTCTATCTTCTTCTATAAACATTGCAATTAAAAAAAAAAAAAAAAGCCATTAACCAGTGGACAATTGAAGTAGCTGAAGCTTTTCCATTCAGCTCTGTTTTCTCAGTGATCCTGGTTGAAACAGACAAAGTGAAAGGTTGTGTAAACATCCAGGCAAGGGCAAACATATCTAGTTACCCCAGATGCTAATAAGCACATAGGTAGAATATGTCTAACCAAGTTGAAAGAGGATGGAGGAATCACATTGAGCAGAGATGTCTTATTCAAAGGCCCTCATTATCTCTGGGTGCCCCAGTTGGAGGAACACACCATTATTCCTTCGTTATGAACAAGACCAGGATATAGCACAGAGAAGGTTCCAGTGATTCACACTATCATTATAAGTCCCATATTCAAGAAAGGGACAAAAGCAACAGCAGGACACTGCAACCTCAATGGTTAAGGAGGACATGCAGAGAAATTTGTTCAAAGACTACAACAAACTGCAGATCCAATGCTTTGTCCCACGCAAATTATTAAGCAGCAAGGCTGGTGCTGAGACCCCGCTTTGGACTCTGCTGAGACCAAAGCAGAATCATTTGCACACATTCTCCTGCCATTGAAATAGTCCTGTTTTCTCCACAACTAGATTTGTGTTCCTAACCAAGAATATTGGTTTGCGTGATGTATAACTTGGCCCTGCATTAGGAAACTCATGTAGCTCCCTATTTTCTTACCTCACTATTCAGTCCATTTGGACAAGTTTCATCAGGTGCAATCAGTAATTTCTGCATAAAAGGTTGATCTTATTTATGAGTGAGTAATACCTCTGAGAAAAGGTGGTTGCGATTTTACTTCTTTGAGCAGATGCACACAAAAATAGACAATCCTTGCTTCATCATAACTCTGTCATTTTGCCAGCTATGACTTTTTTATTATGTATGTATCCCTTTAACTATTTACTAATTTATTGCAAAAATATATTGGGTTAACCAAAAGTGTTTTGGGGAAAACCCACACCAATATTGATTTTCATGAGCACACCTCATGACTTCAGACCTAGATCATTTGGAGTAATGTATCTTCCCATGCTGAGTGCTCTG
This sequence comes from Cephalophus harveyi, assembly GCA_006410635.1. Classification (NCBI taxonomy): domain Eukaryota; kingdom Metazoa; phylum Chordata; class Mammalia; order Artiodactyla; family Bovidae; genus Cephalophus; species Cephalophus harveyi. Next base: position 56,305 of record SJYT01029381.1, on the reverse strand, counting down.
TCCCTGGGCCAGAGGAACCCCCCTCCCCCCTAAATCTTGTATTCACCATTCTCCTTCCTCTAACCTAGATAAGGTATGAAATTAAAAGCTCAGGTGTTTTTCATTGTGGTTGTTTCCAAATATATTCCATGGTCATGTTGTAGGTAATCTTCCCTGTGCTTTTTTCAGTGAGTATTTTATTGCTAAGGTTAACCCCCTGTATTCCTTGGTGCCATGATTCAATCATTTTGATTGCTATGTAATGTTCTGTTATGTGAATATGCTCTCAATGAATTCATCCCTTCTTCTGCTATGAGAATTTGGATTGTGGCCAAGTTTTTGCTCTTGCACATAAAGCTTTTATGAGTATTCTTGTTGAAACAGCTTCACCTGGAGAATTTGAGGACTCCAGAGTCTCACTATAAATCAAAGCTCACACATGGTATCACAAAATGGTTGTTGTTGTTTAGTTGCTAAGTTGGATCTGACTGTAACTCCATGGACTGTAGTCTGCCAGGCTCCTATGTCCATGGGATTCTTCAGGCAAGAGTACTAGAGTGGGTTGCCATTTCCTCCTCCAGCGGATCTTCCCAACTGAAGGATCGAATCCGTGTCTCCTGCAGCTCTCCATTGGCAGGCAGATTCTTTACCCCGAGCCACCAGGGAAGCCCTATCAGAACACAGTAAATGTTATAAATCTAGCTGCACCCACAGCCTGAATCATGTTCCCAACTCAAGGACCCAGAGTCTGTTTCTTAGGAAGGGACCTCTAATCCAGGGGCTAAAGGAGCTACACCGTCCCTTAAACCACCATGCCCTCAACACTTGAGTTCTCGGAGTAAGCAGAAGATAAACAGGGAGATAACAGCTATTCCTGAGAGGTGACAGGACTTGCCTGAAACCACAGTGGGACAGAGTGAAGCTTCCCTGGCAGGCAAGTCCTCTCCCCAGGTCCCAGCTTTTTGGCCTGAGATTTCCTGGTGATGCTAAGCACCTTCCCAAACCATACCACCCAAACAGAAGGGAGGGAGTATGCCGTGGTCTGGAGAGCCTGGTCTGCCTAGAGCCTGATGCTGCAGATCTGCAGAGGAAACCCTCTGTCTGCAGTCTCGCAGGGCTGTGGCTGTGATCTCCTACTACTTACACACACACACACACACACACTGTCATCCTCAGACATGCATCCTTGACATGGGCAGGGAAGCCTGATGGGCTGATAGGTTGGTTGTTAAATTTTCAAGCAAATTTTCTTCTGTTATCAAAAAAGGGAGGGAAAGGCTTTGTGGTTCCATGTTTGTGATTTGTAGGAGACTCCAAAGGGTGGCGCCCAGGTGGGGTTCCATTTGCCGTGGTCGAGGAGCAGAACTGCTGGTACTCCAGGCAAGACTTTCTCATGGGTATGGTGCCTCTACTGGTTTCCTAGGGCAGCTGGAACAAATGGCCACAGTGTATTTTCTCACAGTCCTGGAGGCTGGAAATCCAAGATCAGGGTGCCGACAGGGTTGGGTTCTTCTGGTTTCTCTCCCTTCCCTGGCAGAAAGGCAGGCACCTGCTGCCCCTTCACCCTGTAGTCCCTCTGTGGCGTCTCCTGATGTCTCTGTTCTGATCTCTTCTTCTTGTAAGACACCAGTTCGTTTGGACTAAGGCCCATAATCAGGGTTAATTTCCTTTAGAATTGACTGCTTTGATCTCCTTGCTGTCCAAAGGACTTTCAAGAGTCTTTTCCAGCACTGCGATTCAAAAACATCAATTCTTCAGCACTCAACCTTCTTTATGTCCAACTCTTACATCTGTACATATCACATACTTCTACATATCACAACTCTACAACTTTGACTAGATGGGCCTTGGTCAGCAAAGTGATGTCTCTGCTTTGTAATACACTGTCTAGATTTGTCATATTTTTTCTTCCAAGGACCAAATGTCATATAACTTCATGGCTGCAGTTACCCTCAGTGATTTTTGAGCCCAAGGAAAGAAAATCTGTCACTGCTATCACATTTTCCCCATCTATTTGCCATAAATTGATGGGACTGGATGCCATGATATTAGTTTCTTGAATGTTGAGTTTTAAGCCAGTTTTTTCACTCTCCTCTTTCACTCTCATCAAGAGGTTCCTCTTTCCTTTTTGCCAGAGTGGTAGAATGGTATCATCTATATCTGAGGTTCTAAACATTTCTCCCGGCAAGGTTGATTCCAGCTTGTGATTTATCCAGCCTGTGATTTTACATGATGTGATTTTACATAATTTTTACATGATGTACTCTGCATAGATTCCCTGATGGCTCAGAAGGTAAAGAGTCTGCCTGCAATGTGGGAGACCTGAGTTCGATCCCTGGGTTGGGCAGATCCCCTGGAGAGGAAAATGTCAACCCACTCCAGTATTCCTGCCTGGAAAATCCCATGGAGGAGCCTGGTGGGCTACAGTCCATAGGGTCGCAAAGAGTTGGACATAACTGAGTGACTTCACTTTCACTTTCTTTCCCTCTGCATAGAAGTAAAATAAACAGGGTGACAATACACAGCCTTGACATATTCCCTTCCCAGTTTTGAATCAGTCAGTTGTTCCATGTTTGATTCTAACTGTTGCTTCTTGACCCACATATAGGTTTCTAAGGAGGCAGGTGAGGTGGTCCGGTATTCCCATCTATTTAAAAATTTTCCACAGTTTGTTGTGATTGACATAGGTAAAGGCTCTCACGTAGTCAATAAAACAGAAGTAGATGTTTTCCTGGAATTCCTTTGCTTTCTCTACGATCCAGCAGATGTTGAAAACTTGTTCTCTGGTTCCTCTGCCTTTTCTAAACCTAGCTTGTATACCTGGAAGTTCTTGATTCATATACCGCTGAAGCCTAGCTTGAAGAATTTTCAGCATAACCATAGCTAGCATATGGAATGAGTGCAATTGTATGATAGTCTGAGCATTCTTTGGCATTGCCCTTCATTGGGATTGGAATGAAAACTGACCTACAATTCACTATGATACCCTTTTATAAGGTGAAATATAACTGAAATCAAGCAATATATTTAAAATGAAATTGGTGAGTAGGAAGAAATATAAATGCTCAACTTTACAAGATCAAGTATTATTGAAAGTGGATTTACCAGTTTACATTCACACAACAATAGAAAGGTTCTGTGGATCAACATCCTGTTTCTCATCAAGGAGTACCCGTCACTGAGTAATTTTGCCAAAGGAATGAAGATAAATGGAATTTTATTTTTGCCTTGATTTGCATCTTTCTGGAACCTACTGAGGTGATTGCTTTTGAAAAGTTTTTCTTTCACTGTAGTTACTAGTAGGTGACACACATCATCATTTATATGAGATTTCTGCCAAGATTTTTTGGCCATTAGTGACAAGCTTTATATGAAGTCTAAACCAGACATGAAATTCTCCATCATCAGTAATGGAAATATCCTTAATATCTGCCCAAATCCATCTTGCGTGAGGCTAGAAAAGTCATCCAATCTTGAGAAATGTTCTTCCTAATGTTAAAAAAGAAAAAAAGAGAGAGAGAGAGAGAGATGGAGGAGGTAAGGCGTTTCTATTTGGAAGGACAAATTTCAACGTCTCTAGGCAGCTTTGGGCACACAGCTACCACCATAGGAACTTGCTATCAGTCTAAGATATTCTGAAGGAAAAAAAAAAATCCTCTGACCACATGTCATTGTTATATTTTATCTTGGGGCATGTGTCACATATCTGCTTTTGATCCCCCAGAGCATCTTCTGCATCCTAAAATTAGACATAAAAAGAGAAGAGTCACAAATGCACAATAGGACCAATCAACGGTTGCTCATTCATCATGCAGTCTTCAACTGCGTTGCCTAAAGGAGGAACAGAAATTGCAGATATGTGGGGTGCCACCTGCTGAAACGGCTATTTCCTGCTCCTCTCCCCATGGTTATTAGGATGGAATCAGGCTATCTGGATGACTCAACACGAAACTCGTAGGAAATGAAGAGGCTCTTAATGACAGAATGCCATGGTGGTTGAAATTATAGTCACACTAATTCACTGACTCTATATGAAGCAGGAAAACTCTGAAATTTAGTAGTGACAATCAGCTGTTCTGGCATCTATTATGATGTGATACAGAGCCGAAAACTCCCATCGAAGATCCTAATACATTGGTAATTGGATTGTGGGAGGTGCCATGGAAATGAAGGGATGAATCAGAAAAATAATTGCAAATCTTAAAGCATTATTCAAATGTTTTGTTATTATCAACCACTTTCATTAGGACTAGTTTCCTGGTGCCAAAGAAATCACCACTCAGGTAAGAGGAAGAAAATCACCAAAAACCTTCAGAAGATCCTGGGGCCTCAAAATACTGTGAAGCTACCTGCAGGGAAGGAATGGAGACACAGACATAGAGAACAGACTTGTAGGGGAGTCTTGTGAGGGAAGGAGAGGGTGGGATAAATTGAGAGCGTAGTAGCACTGACGTATGTACACTATCATGTGTGAAATGGGAAACTAGTGAGAAGCTAGCACTGAGCCCAGCCTGGTGCTCTGCGATGACCTAGAGAGGCGGAATGGGATAGGGAAGGGGACTCAAGAGAGAGGGGGTATGTGTGTGTATATATATATATAATTATAACTGATTCACATTGTTATATGGCAGAGACCAACACAACACTGTAGCTATTACACTCCAATTAAAAATTTTTTAAAATAAATGATAAAAAAAAAAAGAAGGGAAGTGAACTATGCACTGGGTAGGGAAAACTAATCCCTAAATGTTTCCTCTACAGTTTCAATAAGAATGACACAAAATATCACAGAATTATTAAAGGGCTTTTCCCCAGACAACCTACTGCACACGAGGAACTCTAGAAGCTGCTTTGATAAGTATAAAGGGGCATGAAGTTATAATCTGTGCCTTCAAAAATCTTAAAACCCATTGGAAATGAAATCATAGAGAAAATGTGCTTTCAATACTAACTTCAGAAGAGCATCTGCCATCACTAATAAATTGCAAGGAAAAAAGACTAGAATTAAAGATGACTTCAGCTTGCCTAAAGAAATTTTTATTGTGGTTAGTGCTTTAAGTTTCCTTGTCCTGTCAGGGTTGAAATAAAATAAAAGTCTTCATTAAAAGATGGAAAAGATCTGCTTGGCTATTTTAAAGCTCATTTCCTCAAAAACACTGATTCCCCTTTTACAAACAAGCATCCAGAAAGACATTTCATGAGAATTGTCACTGGAGAGAGAGAAAAAATTTAGGAAGCATTATGATATCCTTCAAAATATGAATTTTCTCCTCCTCAGGAAGACATCTCAATACTTCCTACCCTCTTGGATCAGAGAATGCATTTTCTGCTTTGAGCCTCACGTGGGACATGTACATTGCCAAGTTCAAACAGTACCTTAACTCCTGAGTGTCCCAGCAGGGCACTGACCAGGGCCACCACTTTCTCAGCTGCCCCACCCCCACACTACCCATGACATGAAATGACAGGGTGTCTTCCACCCCCTTTTGGAGAAGGAAATGGCAACCCACTCCAGTATTTTTGCCTGGAGAATCCCAGGGACAGAGGAGCCTGGTGGGCTTCTGTCTATGGGGTCGCACAGAGTCAGACATGACTGAAGTGACTTAGCAGAAGCAGCAGCAGCTTCCACCCCTTACCCTGACCCAGGCCAATGTTATTAAAAGGAAATTTTTGTTTAAAAATTTTCTAATCAGTGCATCATAGTCTATGGCATATGATTTTATCACAGGCTTGAAATTCTGCTTTAATATATTTTTTTCATATAGAAAGGTAAGAGCGATTTACGCATAGCATTTCATTTCCCTGCATTTGAATCAAGATACTGGCCATGGCAGTGTGGACTGGATGTAGTCACATGACCTAGGAGGTAGCTCAGAATCAGACTGTAGGTTCTGAATGCAAACATCCTGGGGCAAATTTCAGCTCTCTGTGACCTTGGGACCTTACTTAAATCTGCTCTCAGTTCTTCATCTGTAAAATGGAACAATGGGGACTACCTTATATTGTTGTTGTGGAGGTTGATTTCATGCATGTTATTGTGCGTGTGTGTTTCATGCTAAGTCACTTCAGTCGTGTCTGACTTTTCAACCCTATGGACTGTAGCCCGTCAGGCTTCTCTGTCCATGGTATTCTCCAGACAAGAATACTGAAGTGGCTCTTCAGTATTCTGAATACTGAAGTGCCAGGCTCTTCTCCAGGGGGTCTTCCTGACCCAGGGATTGAACCCATGTCTTTCATATCTGTTGCACTGGCAGGCAGCTCTTTGCCACTAGTGATACCTGGGAAGCCCGTATAAAGTGTTTTATTAAGTGATGGCTCTTGTTGTTGCTATGGTATAATATAGTCATGGAATCTTAGACTTGTCAGGAGGCTTAAATCACTCAAGATCAAAAATACAGAGTAGTGTTCAATGGTATATGAACCTACTAGGTCATATGGTAAGAAAAGAAATACGTAAATGAATACATAAAAGAAAACAAACCAGTACGATAGAAGATAATTAGAGTAAAATCCACTCATCTTCTTAAGCACAAGAGAAAGAATAAAAGGCAAGAGCACTAGGAAAGTACCAGAATAGAATCAAACTCTCATCTTAGAAATGGTATTTTTGGAACATTATTATAATCTAATAAGCGGTACCCTAATTGTCCAAAAACAAGTTAGCAGTTAAAATCTTTTGATAGTATTGGGCCTGTGGGATTTAAGCCTGAGTTGTATTTTTGACTCAATGTTTCCTCAGGGCAATTTCCAACTCTAAGAATGGAGAATTCATTTGTAAGTGTGGATTTAATTTGGATGGTCCGCATTATCCTTTTCATCAAAGGATGGGGTACACTGTGAGTTCCAGTCCCTTCTCTTCCTTCCTTGGTTCCTCATCTTGGTCAGTCCTGTCACTACCCTCCAGGTGCTCCAGCCAAAAATCTTGATGATTCTAGCCTCAAACTACATCCCACCCCCACCAACCTTACTCCACCCTCCTGCTAGCATCCTGTCCAATCCACCAGTCTCCCCTCTGACTTTCCTAACTGGACACTATGTTTCTGACCTGATTTCTCTCCAACATGTTGGAACAGCCAAAGGGTTTTCACTCACCCAAATAGAGTCAGCTCATGTTTTCCTCCTTGTGTGTGAAATGAACCCCCATCTCCACCCTACGTCTCCATCTCTCACAGCGTCATTCCCACCAGCTGGTGACTCTTCAGCCACACTGCCCTTCTTTCGCTCCTGCAATTAGCCAGGCTCCTTCCTGCCCCAGGGTCTTCTTGGATAGTGTTCTCTCTGCCGGGGAAAGCTCTTTAGTCCACTCCATACAACTTGCATGTCTCTAACAAGCTGTGTGCATGACTATGCATGTGGACATGTGCCCATGAATAAGAGAGAAACTTGTATTCCATATGGAAATAGAGAGAATGTTACTGATCTGGGAAGAACCAGCTTTGAGCACGAATGGGTCCAGTGCCTGATATGTGGTCCCGGGACCTGGCTGCTTACCTCCTCTTCCTCTTCCATCCTCTCTGTGGCCATCAGCCCGGGGCTGGCCTCCTGGGTGCAGTAAGGTGGTTCCTGGTCAGAGGCATCCTCTTCGGGACAACTCCAAGGATGGGGAAGGAGCAGTCCATCCTGGTCACTCAGGCAGGAGGCCAGGACCACTGCTCATAGGACCTGACTAGCTCCGCTTCAGGGGCAGCAGAGGTTTCAGTTCTTTTTCTAGCTGGAGAGTCGCAAGACTTGAATCTGCCAGCCCAGGGTCATTTCATGGAACCGGGATCAGATTCAGCTCCACTCAGGACACCTGGCAGAACAGGGTGAAGCATGATGATATTAGCAGAGGCGCCAGTGGACACTCCTTGGCCAAAAGCGTGCATGCAATGAGATATATCTGTTCAATTAAGTGCAACCTGGCAAACTAAGATGTCCTTATCTTTCAAATACACCTCATGCTAGTGGAAAGATTCCACACTTGTTACCAAACACGGGGGTCTGACGGCTTGCTGTTCAAAAGCCAATAAAGAGGTAAGGTTGAGGAAGAGGAAAGTTTGCTTTATTTTAAATGCTGGCTACTGAAGGGTTGGGGAGGAGGGTGGCAGACACCTGTTCAAAGATAGACTAGCCCTACTGACCATCAGTGGCTAAGAGCTTTTGTAGATGGAGGGAGGGGGAAACATGCAGAAAAAGCACAGTCAGCTCTGACTGTCATCTTGAAATTGGTCACTGGGGGTCTGATCAGCGTCTTCTTGTGTGGTTTGCATATGTGCATGCTGTCACTTTAGTAGTGTCCGACTATTTGCGACCCTAGGGAGAGTAACACTCCAGGCTCCGCCGTCTGTGGGGTCAGACAGAGTCGGACATGACTGAAGTGACTTAGCAGCAGCAGCAGCATCTCCAGTTTCAGGGTCACTTTGTACCCATTTCTTTGAGGACAGTTCTTGGGATTGTGGCAACTTATGTCATGGCTACAGCCTGATCATCATGCAGTTAACTTCTTCTACCTGGTAGGGGTTTCAGTATCTACAAGACAGCTCACAGGATATGGCTCAGAATATTATCTGTAGTGCTTGAGAAGAAATGAAAGATACTTACCTAAACTTAATGACTAAACTACTGTTACTATTCTTAGACTTTTTTCTCCTTGTTTCTTCTTTTTTTTTTCCCCCACTTCTCTGGTTAAACTTGTTCTTTGGCTAAAGTTATCCTACAGACAAAAGTCAGATGGAGGACGTGTGGGGGACCGTAGGGTCCTCCTTTGTTTTACTCTCAGCCAAATCCTGGCAAGTTACAATTTGTTCTTTTTGCACATGTCCTGCCTGCTTTGGGGACCATTTTCCTCTTTCTTGGTGGCTCAGACAGTAAAGAATCTGTCTGCAATTCAGGAGACCTGGGTTTGATACCTGGGTCCAGAAGATCCCCAGGAGAAGGATATGGCAATCCACTCCAGTATTCTTGCCTCGAAAATCCCATGACAGAGAGGAGCCTGATGGGCTACAATCTATGGGGTCTCAAAGAGTAGACACTACTGAGCAATTAACACTTTCACTTTTCCATCTTTAATATCAAGAACAATGATGTGTGCATACTGCCAGTTAGCCTTTATCTGGAGCATCCTACGTTGTCAGTGGGTCCATTAGAACTGATGAGGTCGTGGTGGACAACATCTGTGTCGTCCAACACGGCAGTCACCAGCCACATGTAGTTACCAAGCACATAAAATGTGACTAGTCTGACTGAAGAGCTGGGTTTCTAAAAGTGTATTTGATTTTAATTGATTTACATTTAAAATTATAGCCAGAGGTGGCCAGTGGCTACTGCAGTGGCGAGCATTGATCTAGAGCTCACCTGCCGTTCGTCGTCACATCAGAACATTCCAAGGCAACAGCCAAACTCATCTGCCAAGTCAATTCATTAAAATGCATGAAAAATGACTTAATTTGTTAATACTTTCAAATTAATTGCTTATATTCTAGCAGGAATTTGCAAAGCCTTAAAGGGAAGGAGTGACAAATGGTGATTTTTGGAACAATTTTCTTTGATGCGAGTGTCTCAGATAATATTGAGTTTTGCTGCCTAAAAATGATATCCCCTCTCCGTTACTCACTGGGTGACTGGCAAGAGAGCTTGTATAGTATGAACACACATCTAATAATTTGTCCTTGTCCTTGGTTGCCCTTGTGACGCAGCTGGTAGAGAATCCGCCTGCAATGCGGGAGACTTGGGTTTGATCCCTGGGTTGGGAAGATCCCCTGGAGAAGGGAAAGGCTTCCCACTCAAGTATTCTGGCCTGGAGAATTCCATGGACTGTATAGTCCATGGGGTCGCAAAGAGTTAGATAGGACTGAGCAACTTTCACTTTCACTTTTGGTTGGTAAGCTATTTAAATTTTACAAACTCTTATTTCTTTTGAGTTAAACTTCAGTCTTTATAACCCCAATTTCTTTTTGCCTGAGAGAGAGAGACAGAGAGAGAGCAAGCAGACAAGCTAGAGGGAGAATCAATTTAGAAGAATTTACAAAACACCTTTAAAGAGATGAATGGGCACCATATTAAAGTAAACATGCATAATTTGAAAATGATTTGGGGAATTTGCATTGTTTTGACAAATTGAAATATGCCCCCCTCCATGCGGTTCCAGGGAGACCAGATGGTGGTGCTGGGTATTAGAGGGGGGTCCACAATTGCTTTTATGTTAACTGACATAGTGTATTAAGAAAGGTCTCTGGGGAGAAGTATCCCCAGGTAGGTGATTGCTTCAGAATTCCAGCAGAGAGGAACCATGGCAGAGGAGAAGGGAAACATAAGTTATTGAGGAGAGTTGGACTGTGAAGAAGGCTGAGCGCTGAAGAATTGATGCTTTTGAACTGTGGTGTTGGAGAAGACTCTTGAGAGTCCCTTGGACTGCAAGGAGATCCAACCAGTCCATTCTGAAGGAGATCAACCCTGGGATTTCTTTGGAAGGAATGATGCTAAAGCTGAAAGTCCAGTACTTTGGCCACCTCATGCGAAGAGTTGACTCACTGGAAAAGACTCTGATGCTGGGAGGGATTGGGGGCAGGAGGAGAAGGGGACGACCGAGGATGAGATGGCTGGATGGCATCACTGACTCGATGGATGTGAGTCTGAGTGATCTCTGAGAGATGGTGATGAACAGGGAGGCCTGGCGTGCTGCGATTCATGGGGTCGCAAAGAGTCGGACACAACTGAGCAACTGAACTGAACTGAATGCCTCAGAATGGACCCGCTAATTTTATCACTGGGAATTCAGCACAATGTTTCACAAAAAAAAAAAAATCAGAAAGATATCTCTGAGACAGCAAGAGAAATTGGTAAAGGACTGGAGAAAATTAGCAGCAGGCCAGAGAGTTTGACTTCCCTTTTGTGTGTGGAAGATCCTTTAATGTTAGCAAGTGTGTCTATAGTGGTGACAGGTTCAAGGGCTTCATTTTCTAATTTTAAACTGCTGACCCTAATCAGCTGAGTGAGAAGAGGTAGTGGTTTGGGATGGGGCCCAACCCTGCAAAGGCTGTTAGGATCACCTCCAAAAAGCACTTGCTATTTAATTGGAACGTTCGCACCTGCTAAATAGCTGTTGTTTCAAGTGACATGTTGAGAAAGAGATCAACTGTTTTGGGGGTTTCCAAGAAGAAGAAGTGAAGTGAAGTCGCTCAGTTGTGTCTGACTCTTTGCGACCCCGTGGGCTGTAGCCCACCAGGCTCCTCCATCCATGGGATTCTCCAGGCAAGAATACTGGACTGGGTTGCCATTTCAGAAGAGAAAAATTCTGCGCTGCTTAGGCAATGTTGCAGTTTCATCTAATGGGAAGTTGGAGTTTTGTGTAGTCTTCGGGGAAAGAATGTTCACCATCCTTCAGCCTTTTTTTTTTTTTTTTTTTTTTTTTTTTTTTTGGGCAAACCTTTGCAAAAAGAGAGGAGGAAGGAGGGAAGTAGGGAGGAGGCCCAGATAGGTGGATGTGAAGAGTGAGAGGAGGGAGGAGACCTTTTCAATGAGCTTTCCTGTCTCTTAAATTTTCACTTTCAGAGGTGTTCCTCCTATCTGTTTCTATTCTTTCTACTTCTTTTTCTGTAAGATTGGGTGGAAATGCTTGTTGCTGAAACAGAATAGTAGTTTTTCATATTTTTTCATAGTAGTCAATGAAGGGGGCTTCTCCCCACATCTCTAAGCTGTTCAATACAATTGCCTAATATACCGCCTAGAATACATGGCAATTTTTTACTTTTCTCTCTTAGCCATTTTCACATAGTGCTCTCACCATTAAAAGAACAGTTGTCTGACCTTTTTCCAGGAGGTTAATAAAGAATGCACAGCCTCATAAGCTTGATTCAATTTCATTTATATGAACAGGCTGTGTAAGTGACCATTACAGTATTTGTCTGGTCCTCAGCACTTCATTTTGCAGTTACCAGCATTTTGTACAAATGACCACATGTGTTGTGCGTTTGGTCACATCAGGTGAGAAAAAGCAAAATAGATTTTCCTGAGCCTTCAATCAAATTTCCACACAATGGACTCTCTAATGGGGACTTGAAATATATCTGGTCATATATTATTTAACTGTACTGTATTTTGTGTTTTAAGATTTTCTACCACACATTCCATTTTAATAAATGCATGAGTAGAGGCAATGTTTGGGCTCTATGTCTTAGAAATTCTACACTTTCAACAGATTTTTCAGACTTCAAAGAATTTAATATTAGTATCATAAAAGGTCTTTTGAAAAATAATACAGGGACATAAGAAAAATGAGTGTGTGAATGTGCCTTCCCATTTTGTAAGTGTTTTATTGCGTTAATTTCCTGTCTTAGTAAAGTAACATGCAGCATAATAGAAGATATATTGTTACAGAGTTTGCAATTTATTAGAAGTCTTGAGCTGGTTGAAGACTTTATATGAAGTGAAAAAGAAAACCCCCATTTAGCTGAAAAATGGAGATGAACCACAGTATCAATGTTGCAGCAGCTTTAAATGGAGTCCTATCGGGGACTGATAAGTTGTCTCTATGTGCCCTGGGTGTTTACATCAAATAAATCCATGGGCACGAGCCTCATTCTGTGCTAGCTGTGTGTCATTAGATGCCTAGAAACCTAATGTTATTTCATTTGTGAGGCGTGGATAAGATGACTGTTGCTATTTGGATTCCATAGCACAAAGGTGCTATTAAAGCAGAAATGACCCATAACACACATTTTCATTCATTTATTACATTTTTTTGCATGCGTGACTGAATTTTAATCCTGTGCTTTGTCAACCCAGTACAGTTATATTAAGCTTTTTAACCCAGTTTCATGTACCTCACTTCGCTGTCTTTTACACTCTGGCATCAAAGCATCAAAAAGGAGGCATTTATCCTGCTGAAGAACAGAGAGACGATTCATTTCTGCATCTAAAACTGTGGAAGTGAGCAATGTGACACGGACTAACCTGTAAAAATATGTCGTAAATTTACCGCATAAATAACTACTGGAGATGGGAAAGCTGGGTGTTCAGCAGACTTTGTTTTGTTTTGTTTAGGGGGTGGTGGGAGTTAGTACTCTGTAGGGACTTGGATATGCAGGCATCAAGGAGCATTCCTGAAATGGAAGTTACATGTTCATCAGGGCAGAGCAAGAAGGACAAGAATCAGAGGGGCTTCTTAATCCCACCACTGCTCTCCCACCCAAAGATGGCAAAACATCTGTTCCTAACAGATTGTTGGGTTTTCCACAAACAACATGAAATGGGATATACAGCCATGTGGACAGCCCACCTGAAAATACCACAGAACCACCGATCTTGCATTTTAGTTAATAACAAAAAATCTTAGCTAATTTTCTAGGGTCATGAGTCAGAGTTAACCTTTAGTACCATCAATTCAATTTTCTATTCTGTTTTGGACACATCTTAAACAACGTGTGTTGCCATATTACTAGTCTAGATGGGCTGATTGATAGAATTTTTATATGTAGAAGATTTAATGAGATTTAAACGAGTCCATGTCTGAAATCCTAACCCATGAGGAAGTAAAATGGCTAGACGACTTGTAGTCTGAATATATAACACAAGAGCACAGACATTTCTGGTTTTCTCTGTTATCTATGTTCATCTTTGAAAGAATAATGATTTCCAAGCTTTATTGCTAACTGAAGCACAAAAGATTTCCTCTGGGCTTGCCACAGACAATCCTCAGGCACATTAGCCGAGTCAACTAGAGTTAGTTCAAAGTGAATTACTTCATTTTAATCGTGGTGACTTTACCAGCTCAGTCAATGTGCTGTAAAGGGATACTGCTTTTATTTCCACCTCCTCTTTTCTTTCTTTTTTTTTTCAATTCTCCTCTTAAATGATACTCAAGTCATTTTATTTTGAGGCATATTTTTGAGACTGTTGAAGGTTTGTGGGTTTACCAGTACTTCAAGATGATTCATCTTGTTTAACAACATCTGAAGTTTTGTTTGGTAAATCTTTTTCTTCTTAATCCTTGGCTAAAATCTGTTGATATTTTTTAACAAATGAATAAGTCCTTAGTAAGAGGCACTGCCAGTTATAGTTATAATGTGCAACTTTAAAAATGAATAAAATGCTGCACCGAGGATTACTAGAGATTAAATATTTACTTCAAGCTCTTTCATTCACAAAGAGGAAGCTGGGGTATAGAGGGTGCAACCATATAGGTGTGTAATCATTAAATTCACCAATTAGAAGACACATTTTGTCCTTTGGAATTCCCCGTAAAGTCTATATTACATCATTCTGGAAATCTCTTAGGTAATGTGGCATTGTGCTATTAAGCACCATATACATCACATCTATTTTTTCCTTCCTTTATGATTTTCTCATTTACTTAGTTCTTGTTATGGAGGTTAATGATAAGTGCAGCTGTTTTACTTTGCAGAAGAAAAAAAAAAATGGCATTTTCTTTCTGACACTTCTCAGGAATGGTGTGTGGCATTTTACGTTCCTTCTGTACTGAGTGGCCATTAATTCCTAAACTCCCAGCCTTCGAAGCATCATTGGTACCCTGTATCTTTGTTTCATTCACGATTTCTGAGTCTGAGGACCCCTCTTGGCCCAGCACACGAAAGCACTATAATTACTTTCTTTTCTTGGTTGACATAGGTCATGGAGCTAGTGTTAATAATAATCATTCCCTCTGGACTTCTCTGTATTTATATATCTCTGATTCAATAACCATTGGGACCATAGAGGTGTATTTTATCTTCATTCCAGTCCTCTTGGTATTGTTTTCGCCCAGGGGGAAAATCAAATGAGGAACAGAACATGGTAAACTCACACAACTCTGAGGTCATTAACACCTAATTAGAAACAGCTCGGAGATCAAAATGATTCTTTGGTTAAAATGTGAGAAAGAGAAGAGATTAGACAATATTTAACTTCTTCTGCGCCAATGTGGTCTTTATCACCAATGGCCAGGCTGTAACTCATTATGTTTCAGGATTTTAACTTTTTATTATTATTTATTTTAGTTTATTTTTTGACCTCCATGTGGCATGTGGGATCCTAGTTCCCTGACCAGGGATTGAACCCATGTCTCCTTCATTTAATGCACTTAACCACTGGGCTTTACCACTATGAATCTTAACCACTGGACTACCAGGAAAATCCCTACACCTCATTATGTTTTTCCAAACTTAAAGAAGGCATGTTTGTGTATGCATTTTCTTTTTCACTCTTTCTTTGATAGAGTAGGTAGTCTGTTGAAATACTGGGTAGCAAAAAAGAGAAGACTTTGCTCAAAGTCCTAAAATGCTAATTGATTTCATTAAGAGAAAGACATAGTGTCACTTCATTTTAGGTCTTGTTGTTCAGTAGCTAAGTTGTATCTGATTCTTTGTAACCTCTGAACTGCAGCATACCAGGTTTCCCTGTCCTTCACCATCTCCCTGAGTTTGCTCAGACTCATGTCTATTGTGTTGATGATGCCATCCAACCGTTTCATCCTCTGTCACCCTCTTCTCCTGCACTCAGTATTTCCCAACATCACGGAGTCTTTTCTAGTGAGTCAACTCTTCGCATCAGATGGCCAAAGTACTGGAGCTTCAACTTCAGCATCAGTCCTTCCAGTGAATATTCAAGGTTGCTTTCCTTTACAATTGACTGGTTTAATCTCCTTGCAGTGCAGGGGGCTCTCAAGAGTCTTCTCCAGCACCACGTTAGATGTACTGTTTTTAAATAGTGTGTGATGAGAAGCACATCACTTGGTTGAATAAAAAAGACACAATACATTGAGACACCCATTTGAGGAACATTTAATTATACTCGGTCAAGATCAAGAAAATATTTATATTTAAAAATCAGACAGCCAACTATTTCTTTTAAATTTTAATAGATCTTAAGTTTTGCCACACAACTTTCAAGAGTTTGTGAGGGTTTACTTTCATAGGAGTATAGTTATTACAGTTTTTATCATGCTGTTTGATAGTTTGAATAATACTGGAAGAATTCATGTGTGTGTGTGTGTGCCAGAAGGTCTATGTGGTCTTTTGTTTGCCTAAGAAGGATCAATAACGAGAAGAGAGGCATTAAATGTGGAAAATACTCTTGACTCCAGCCCAGGTGACACACAGAGTTGGGACTTCTTCCTCTTCTTTTTCCCAGATTTGCATCTCAGCATTTTAAATTTCAGGCTTCCTATCTGGTGCTAGTAGTAAAGAATCTGTCTACCAGTACAGGAGATGCAAGAGATGTGGGTTCAAGCCGTGGGTCAGGAAGATCCCTTGGAGAAGGAAATGGCAACCCACTCCAGTATTCTTGCTTGGAAAATCCCATGGACAGAGGAGCCTGGAAGGCTACAGTCCATAAGTTTGCAAAGAGTTGGACATGACGGAGCACATAGACACATTGTAAGTTTCCATTCTGGGCCTTCTGCTGAAGGATTCCCTCACCTGGAGCTGAAGCCACACTAGCAAAGCTGGCCTAGGAGGAGCCCAGAGCCATCAACTGGGGCAATCTGGAAGGGCTGAGGGGTGTTTGGCAAGTCAGTCTTAGGGCCTTCTGGCAAACTCTTGCTAAATGCCTAAAGTCTTTTTTTTTTTTTTAACTGGAGTATCATTGCTTTACAATGCTGTGTTAGTTTCTGCTGTGCAATGAAGTGAATATGTATACATATAACCCCCTCCCTCTGGGACCTCCCTCCCACCCGTCTAGGTCACCATAAAGCATAGAATTGAGTTCTCTGTTCTATACAGCAGCTTCCCACTAGTTATCTGTTTTACACTGGGCTTCCCAGGTGGCTCTAAAGAACTCTCCTGCCAATGTCCACGAGTCACACACCCTGGCATTTTGCAACAAATTGAATGAAGAAGCGCGTGGGCGATTCCAGCTGTGTTCTGCTGGACAGTGGAGATTTGCAAAAACGTAGAATAATGCCACTCTTCTCATTGTAGTTTCAGTTTGGAAAATATAGCTATGGTTATTTTCATTTCTTTCATTATTCATTTTGTTATAAAAGATTACATATTTATTATGAAATAGCAAACCAGAAATAATAAATATAACCAGAGCCCAAGTATAAATGTAAACTCATCTATCCAGTATCTATATCCCTCTCTGATGGCAAATCTGGCCTTGAGCGATGTGGATTAACTTTTTTTTTTTTTAATTTTTACAATGTTGTGTTGATTTCTGCCATACAAATGCATGCTATTTTTGTTAACATATAATAGGTTTAATTTTGTTGTTTTAGATTATTTCCTAAACACATTTTTTTTAACTTCTCATTTTATATCTCCAACATAAATATTGATAAATCTAATCCTCTAAACAAAAAGCTCTTGGGAGTCTTTTTTTTTTTTTAATGAAGGAGTTTTTAAACCAAAAAAGTAACAAACCACTGATAGGAACTAATACTAATATCACTATTGACCTCTACCATCCTCAGTATATTGAGTTTTATCATGCAAACCTGCAGGCATCTAGTGAAATGCTGTTTTCACAGACCATCCTTAAAAGAAGAGCTGACTCCCCCGCCCCCTTTTTTTTTAGCAGATGCACATGAAAAATTTTTTTCTCAATCAGCAGACAGACATAACCACCGCATTTATTTACAATGCTGCCTGCAGGACTCCACTTCCAGAAATTCTGATTCCAAAAGTTCAGGTGATTCCCAAGACTCTAGATGTTTCCCCTCTAAGTAGTTCTGAGATGTTACCACATTTTTAAGGTCAATATTGCCTGAGGAACTCCTTTTTCATCTCCTCAGATTTAAAGCAATCTCTATGTCCAGCTTTTCACCTCTCAATATGGGCTTCTTGCCTTTCTCAGTGAAGGTCAGCAGGACCTGTGGTCTTCCTGGCAGAAAGATGCAGTTAAGATGATCCACAGGTGTCTCACTGACCTCTGTGGGTGGTTTGTAACTTCAAGGATCGAAAAGGCTATGTACTGGTTTTCTAGGTCTCTGCATAGCTCAGCAGTATAACTTTAGGGCTTCCTGGGTGGCTCAGATGGTAAAGAATCTGCCTGCAATGTGGGAGACCCAGGTTCAATCCCTGGGCCAGGAAGATCCCCTGGAGGAGGCAATGGCAACCCACTCCCATATTCTTGTCTGTGAAATTTCATGGCCAGAGGAGCCTGGCAGGTTACAGCCCATGGGGTCACAAAGAGTTGAACATGACTGAGTGACTGACACTTTTCACTTTCACTTCAGTCAATTTTGGGGACATAAGTTGTCCTTTCGGCTGCAGTTTTCTAGGGGTAAACTGTGAGATGATGCAAGTGAAGGAGAAGCTATGGGGAAAGGGCAGTGTGCAAATGAAGGGGAAGGGGAAGATGAGTATGGATTCCACTAGCTTGCAGATAAGATAGGGTTGAATTGCTTCCTGCCCTTCTCCCCATTGGGCTTTTGATTCTCTTTTGGAGATGGAAGGCCAGAAGAAGAGGACACAGAATCCAAAGTTCAGTGTTGAATTTTAGGTCTCTGGAGTTACCATCATTTGTGGAAATTTCTCTTTGTCTTCTTTAAATAACTTCTCTATGATCAGAGAGGTCCTTGATTTTTATGTCTTCAAGACTTACTTGAGCTGGGATGTGAGAGTTGATGCCTTCAAATCTGTTTGGGAGTTTTGGATGGACATACACATTGGTATTTTTAAAATGGATAACCAGCAAGGACCTCCTGATAGCACAGGGAACTCTGCTCAACGTTATGTGGCAGCTTGGATGGGAGAGGGGTTTGGGGGAGAATGGATACATATATATGTATGAGTGAGTCCCTTCACTGTTCACCTGAAACTGTCACAACATTGTTAATTGGCTATACCCCAAAACAAACTAAAAAGTTAAAAAAAATCTGTTTTCCAGTCTAATTTTCAACATATCAGTTCTCTGCTATTATCTCATTTGTGACTGCTTATGAAAGATCCTCCAGAGAAAGGCACACTAACCCACAGATAAAATTTTCAAAAAAGGAATCCTAACCACAACTCAATTTCTTTCCAAAGAGAACTGTCATGAAGCTCACGGTCACTTAATGAATTCCCTAAACCCTTCTTCAGCCTCCACATATCACCCCCGACCTTCACTCACTAAAATTTCCTCCATGTCAATCCTTCGGTTATAACCATGCACCCTTGGATGTCTTACCATTTTTATTAAGTATTTCCATGATTCCATTTAGAAGGCAAATGAATTATTTCAGAGGAAAGCAAGACAGAATGGGTACATCAAACACCCAATATGAGTAACTCAAAGCAGCTCAAAATACATTATAAGGGCTTTCTATACCAGCCATGCTCCCACTAAGGCTTAGAGAATTCTCCCCCTATTTTAAAATACAGTATTAATTCTGTGAGGTCAAAGGGTAACTCACAGGCAAAATATGTTAGTTGATTGTGTTCCCAGTGACTGTGGCAATGAGAAAGGCATACTGTGAAACCTTTGAGAAATCTGCCTGCAGAGAAGATATTTTACCATCTTCTAGGGACTAATGCATCTAACTTTGAGAAAGTCATTTTATGACTCACATAAAGAAGCAAGTTTGAGAAAATTGAGGCAGAGAAATTTTAAGTAGTTTTTTCTTAATAAACAGGGTAAATGAAAGTCCTATTTTCCGTGTTAGTTTCATGGTGATTAGAGCAGATCTTCCTGTTTCAGCTGAGGGACAGTGAAAGAGTAAGGGAGGACTTGCTTTTCCCTTGGCTTTTAGGAAATTAAATGTAAATAACAATGTGAATAAGAAATACCCACAGTAATAATAAATTTCCAACTTGGTTTAACCCATTAGGTAAGTCCTACTATGATGTGAATTTATATTAAAATGCATACATATATATGCTTAACATGGAATCACTCTTTTCCATATGCTAATATTTCTCAAACCTGGCAAAGTGTTAATTCTCCTGTTCTGCAAACAAAGATGTATGTCTTTCATTTCTTCTGTATTCCCATCACCTCACTACCTATGCACTACCATCACATACACTAACACACTCATCTTCACACAATTTTGCAAATAAATATTGCAAACTGATTGACAGGTAGATGATGGATGGTCTAGTAGAATTTAGATTTAAGAAATCCATAAACAAATATTTATTCAGTACTTACATTGAGGAGTCTTCTAGGAACAGGGAGTTCTATAGAGAAAGGAAGTGGTAATAAGGAACAAATATTTTTAAGTTTGTTTTAATTTTAATCTGTGCTATGAAGCAAATAGCGCTTCCCTGGTAGTTCAGAGGCAGAGAGTCTGCTACAAAGTAGGAGACCTAGATTCAGTCCCTGAGTCGGGAAGATCCCCTGGAGAAGGGAATGACTACCCACTCCAGTATTCTTGCCTGGAGAATTCCATGGGCAGGGGAGCTTGGCAGGCTACAGTCCACGGGGTCACAAAGAATCGACAGGACTGAGCAATTAATACCTCACTTCATGAAGCAAATATATAGGGCAATGTGATAGAAGTGACTAGGGTGGAGCAGAAAATTATTCTAGATTACGTCTGAAGTGGTAACACTTCAGCAGAAACGGGACCATTGAGAATGAGTTGGAGAGGTTTTCCTGCAGTAGGAACATCAAGTATAAAGAACCAAAGCGACAAAGATCTATGGCTGGAGGGCAGACACAGTCAGAGCTGTCAGAGGCACAGGACATGGACATAGCCATCCGTATGAGTTGGTGATTCATTATTTTTTTATTATTATTAATTTTTTTAAATTGAAGGATAATTCCTTTACAGACTTCTGTTGTTCTCTGTCAAACCTCAACATGAATCAGCCATAGGTATACATGTATCCCCTCCCTTGTCCCATCTCCCCCCACATCCCACCCCTCTAGATTGATACAGAGCCCCTGTTTAAGTTTCCTGAGCCATACAGCAAATTCTCATTGGTTATGTTACATATGGTAATGTAAGTTTCCAAGTTACTCTTTCCATACATCTCACCCTCTCTTCCCCTCTTCTCATTTCCATAAGTCTCTTCTCTATGTCTGTTTCTCCGTTGCTTCCCTGTAAATAAATTCTTCAGTACCATTTTTCTAGATTCCGTATATATGTGTTAGAGTACGATATTTATCTTTCTCTTTCTGACTCACTTCATTCTGTATAATAGTTTCTAGATTCATCCACCTCATCAGAACTGACTCAAGTGTGTTCCTTTTTATGGCTGAGTAATATTCCATTGTGTATATGCACCACAACTTCTTACCCACTCATCTGTCGATGGACATCTAGGTTACTTCCATGTTCTAGCTAGTGTAAATAGTGCTGCAATGAACAATGGGATACATGTGTCTTTTTCAATTTTGGTTTCCTCAGTGTATATACCTAGGAGTGGGATTGCTGGGTCACGTGGTGGTTTTATTCTTAGTATTTTTTTAAGGAATCTTCATACCATCTTCCATAGTGGCTTTATCAATTTAAATTCCCACCAACAGTCATTCTTTTACACTAGGAAAGCTTTGGAAGGTTTAAGCTGGGAGAGACATGATTGTCAATGAGCTAGTGAATACAGATTAAAAATATGGAACACCAGTTACAATTGTACCAAATACTCCAAAGAAGCACTTTTCTGGTTACTCTGAATCTTATCCATGGGCCTACGGATTCATCAAGTGTACAAACTTCCATTAGTAAGCCCAGTATTGCCACTGAAAAGGATTCCTTCAAAAACATATACAGCAACCAATGATCACTCACGTGGTGGACTGTGAAAGTGAAGATTCTGTGGTTCTAGAAACAGTGGCAGCAGCCGCATACTGAAGGGTAGGCTTAACAAGTGCACAGTGTGACTGAACCCAAAGTCCTGTATCAGAGTTTCCAGCGTCCCTACCCATCCACAGCATAATCACTATCTATGGTGTCATCCTCAAAAATGACATACAACCATATAGAGCTTGCAGCCGCTGGCTTAGTTTTCAACATATACTTCCCTTGAGTGCAGCAGGCTTCTCCCCTAAGGAATCTATGCTTGTCACAGACCTCGGTTGTTATGAGTTCCCGCGGGTGGTGCAGGGTGAGTTTGGAGCCAGTTTTTCAACATTGATGACTTGACTTACTCCTATTTCGTTCCTGTCATGGATCTTTGGCTGACTTGTACAGCTAGCAAACAATTAGCAGTGTTGGTTCAGGGCACTTCATTCGGGTAAAGCTTAGTATCCCCTCCCTTTTGAACCTCTGTCCCATCTCCCTCCCCATCCCACCCCTCTAGATTGATACAGAACCCCTGTTTAATTTTCCTGAGCCATACAGCAAATTCCTGTTGGCTATCTATTTTACATATGGTAATGTAAGTTTCCAAGTTACTCTTTCCATACATCTCACCCTCTCTTCCCCTCTTCTCATTTCCATAAGTCTCTTCTCTATGTCTGTTTCTCCGTTGCTTCCCTGTAAATAAATTCTTCAGTACCATTTTTTCTGGATTCCGTATATATGTGTTAGAATACAATATTTCTCTTTCTCTTTCTGACTCACTTCATTCTGTATAATAGTTTCTAGATTTATCCACCTCATCAGAACTGACTCAAGTGTGTTCCTTTTTATGGTTGAGTGAAAAAGTTGGCTTAAATCTCAACATTCAGAAAATGAAGATCATGGCATCCGGTCCCATCACTCCATGGGAAATAGATGGGGAAACAGTGGAAACAGTGTCAGACTTTATTTTTGGGGCTCCAAAATCACTGCAGATGGTGATTGCAGCCATGAAATTAAAAGATGCTTACTCCTTGGAAGAAAAGTTATGACCAACCTAGATAGCATATTGAAAAGCAGAGATATTACTTTGTTGACTAAGGTCCGTCTAGTCAAGGCTATGGTTTTTCCTGTGGTCATGTATGGTTGTGAGAGTTGGACTGTGAAGAAGGCTGAGTGCCAAAGAATTGATGCTTTTGAACTGTGGTGTTGGAGAAGACTCTTGAGAGTCCTTTGGACAGCAAGGAGATCCAACCAGTCCATTCTGAAGATCAACTCTGGGATTTCTTTAGAAGGAATGATGCTAAAGCTGAAACTCCAATACTTTGGTCACCTCATGCGAAGAGTTGACTCATTGGAAAAGACTCTGATGCTGGGAGGGATTGGGGGCAGGAGAAGAAGGGGATGACAGAGGATGAGATGGCTGGATGGCATCACTGACTCGATAGACGCGAGTCTGAGTGAACTCCAGGAGTTGGTGATGGACTGGAAACGGAGGCCTGGCGTGCTGCGATTCGTGGGGTCGCAGAGAGTCGGACATGACTGAGCAACTGAACTGAACTGAATATTCCATTGTGTATATGTACCACAACTTCTTATCCATTCATCTGTTGATGGACCTCTAGGTTACTTCCATATTCTAGCTAGTGTAAATAGTGCTGCAATGAACAATGGGATACATGTGTCTTTTTCAATTTTGGTTTCCTCAGCGTATATACCTAGGAGTGGGATTGCTGGGTCACATGGTGGTTTTATTCTTAGTATTTTTTTTAAGGAATCTTCATACCATCTTCCATAGTGGCTGTATCAATTTACATTCCCACCAACAGTCATTCTTTTACACTAGGAAAGCTTTGGAAGGTTTAAGCTGGAAGAGACATGATTGTCAATGAGCTAGTGAATACAGATTAAAAATATGGAACACCAGTTACAATTGTACCAAATACTCCAAAGAAGCACTTTTCTGGTTACTCTGAATCTTATCCATGGGCCTACGGATTCATCAAGTGTACAAACTTCCATTAGTAAGCCCAGTATTGCCACTGAAAAGGATTCCTTCAAAAACATATACAGCAACCAATGATCACTCATGTGGTGGACTGTGAAAGTGAAGATTCTGTGGTTCTAGAAACAGTGGCAGCGGCCGCATACTGAAGGGTAGGCTTAACAAGTGCACAGTGTGACTGAACCCGAAGTCCTGTATCAGAGTTTCCAGCGTCCCTACCCATCCACAGCATAATCACTATCTATGGTGTCATCCTCGAAAATGACATACAACCATATAGAGCTTGCAGTCGCTGGCTTAGTTTTCGACATTTACTTCCCTTGAGTGCAGCAGGCTTCTCCCCTGAGGAATCTAGGCTTGTCACAGACCTCGGTTGTTATGAGTTCCCGTGGGTGGTGCAGGGTGAGTTCGGAGCCAGTTTTTCAACATTGATGACTTGACTTACTCCTATTTCGTTCCCGTCATGGATCTTTGGCTGACTCGTACAGCTAGCAAACAATTAGCAGTGTTGGTTCAGGGCACTTCATTCGGGTAAAGCTGCAAAAACTTGCCCAGAATGAGAGAACTTGGTGGAGATGGAGCTCATCAGTAAGTACAACCACTCATTGTTTGGTTGCTGCTCGGACAGGATGTTAGGGCGTATTAGCCTATCAGCTGCTGACCAGAGGGTGATTTAAGTCCCTGGCAGTGTCATTTTTAACTTCCTACAAGTTGCTGAGGTCTGCAGCTGCTGTGTCCTGGTAGGAATTTATTTTTGGTCAAATATTTTGAAGGCAATAGTAGTTTTGAAATGCCTGAGGCTTTTAAGCCAATTTGGGAAATTCAGGGGATTTGAATTGAATAAAGTTCTATAGATAGAACTCATCCTACAAATATTTTCATTGCAAAGGAAAGACCTAAAACCTATTTCTCTTGGAGTTTTCTTGTCTGGAGCATGGAACAAGTTATTCATTGGTCTGACTAGTGTTTGTGGAAACAGATTTTACATAGGGGATCTCTGCAATAAGAAACTGGTAGGAGTTTGGGGTTGGATCAAGTTTGCACTTCAAAGTTTTGTTTCTGAAAAATATGGGAAAAGACAGGAGGATTGATACCATTTATGGATAGCAGCTCAACAAAGAGTCAAACTAGAGAATTCAAAGCAAAACACAACTACTTATTATGATGGATATTTTCAGTCTGTCCCTTGGATCCACCTTCCACTTTTCTATACCCTACTTGGTGTCCTGGAAGACTGACATTTACGGACTCCATCAACAGGTCTCCTTGACTCGGGCTTCCAGTTATTGTTCTTTGGTCTCTAAGTCATGTGCTACTACTATTGTGGCCCTGTGGACTATAGTGTGCCAAGCTCCCCTCTTCTTCACTATCTCCTGGAGTTTGCCCAAGTTCATGTCCATTGAGTCAATGATGCCATCCAACCATCTCATCCTCTGTTGTCCCTTTCTCCTTTTGCCTTCAATCTTTCCCAGCATCAGGATCTTTTCCAATGGGTCAGCTCTTCGCATAAAGTGGCCAAAGTATTAGAGCTTTAGCTTAAGCATCAGTCCTTCCAAAGATTATTCAAGGTTGATTTCCTGTAGGATTGACTGGCTTCTGGTTGGGTTTGGCCAGTAGAAAACCAGCCAAAGATCAGAGGGAAGTGGGAGAGTGTGGCTGGTATATTTCTTCCCCAGGCCCTCCCAGGTGGGCTAGGGGGTGGCCCTGTCCCTCTGCTAAGGCCACTGTGCCTTCTGGATGATCTGTTCTATACTGTGGTCACTTCTTACTTCCTCAAGATGTCAACTTAGACACCAGTTTTCAGGCCCAGGGATGGTTCCTCTTAGTCTAACTCATACCTTGACAAATAGTCCTTATATAACCTCTTCTATTACTCTGTGTCATCTATTTGTATTTCTTCTTTCTATAGGAAATTCTGACCAAAATAATCTCTGGGTAATTTTTGCAAAAGAAAACAGTTATAGTCAGGGTCTCAAAACTCAATACTCATTTTAAATAAATCATTGTTCACGTCAACCTCAAGTTGCATTCCAAATACAGTTGGTAGACTGCCAGCATCCTTTGGAAAGGGAGAGGTATGCCAGCCTAGGGCACACCCACCTTGGAGGCTGCTGACACTAAGATCGGTCACGCTGCTCATTCAAAATCACTGTCAACAGCCACATTCGTTGTGTCTCTCAGGGAATAAGTCTTAGGACTTTGACATCCTAACCCAATAGTTTCTTATCTATATGTGTTTTACTAGTTTCCACTGCCTTTTAGGAACCTGAATCAAGGTTTTAGCTTGACATATAATGCATCGTAATTTTTATTGTTTGAAGTAGGTGGAAAGGGGCTCTTAATGTTTTCATGCAGAAAATTTGTTTTTCAGGAATAGACCCCTGATATCAAACAGACAATGCCTACATGAGGAGGAAAAGAACAGTTGATAGCATCTAGGGGTCAATTTCATTATTTAAATAGGAATAATAATTTCTTATAACTCAGAAAATTGTGAGGATTAACAATAAGTAATGTGTGCCTAAGGCACATATATTTCACAAAATGTTAGTTGTTGTTGTTGCCATCCTAATCATTTTACTGATTTTCACAAAATATTTATATTATACATTTATAGTATCATAAATAATTATATTTATATATGCTGCGGCTGCTGCTGCTGCTAAGTCGCTTCAGTAGTGTCCAACTCTGTGCGACCCCATAAAAGGCAGCCCACCAGGCTCCCCCGTCCCTGGGATTCTCCAGGCAAGAACACTGGAGTGGGTTGCCCTTTCCTTCTCCAATGCATGCCAGTGAAAAGTGAAAGTGAAATCGCTCAGTCGTGTCCGACTTTTAGCGACCCCATGGACTGCAGCCTACCAGGCTCCTCCATCCGTGGGATTTTCCAGGCAAGAGTACTGGAGTGGGGTGCCATTGCCTTCTCCGATATTTATATATAATTATATATAAATATATTATAATAAATACTATATATTTATATTATTTTTTAATTTTTATTAATAATACCATGTGTGGGAAGGCAGACCATATTTGAGGATGCCTTAGTAACTTATGGATGGGTATGGTACCTGCAGAGTAAATAGAATTCAATTATCCTCTTGACATCTGATGTTAGTTAACTCTTTTGGCACTGACTAGCCTCCAGTATTCTTGCCTGGAGAATCCCAGAGATGGGGGAGCCTGGTGGGCTGCCGTCTAAGGGGTCGCACAGAGTCAGACACGACTGAAGCGACTTAGCAGCAGCAGCAGCCTTCAACTAGATTTTATTTCTGTGTCTGAATATTAAGGCTGTGGAAGAAATCAGAGATGAGGGAAAAGGCGAACCAAGTTTACAATAATCAAAGAGGTTAAATTGCTGTGGTAGTTATGGATCTGTGGCCTAAACTTAATGTAGATGAAATGATTCAAATTAGATAAGCGAACAATTTTTTTATGCCTTACCATACTGTTTAGGTGGGAGAGTAAGATCAAGGTCCAGGAAAATACTTATGAATACGTTCTTCAGGGCTATGTCTTTATTTTTCAGTTTTGTTACATCAAAGAGCAGTTTGACAAATTAACACTGATTTTTTTTACTGTGTAGTTTAATGCTACAACATAGAGAACAATAACATATCAATTAACTTTAATTACCCTCTGGCTCGCTCCTCAGATACCTCCCACTGTAAGCAGTGTGTTTTTATGAATAGCCTCCTGACAGTGAGACCCTCTCAAGGTCTATAACTCATGCTACAATTTCTGTCCAGGGTCTCACTAAAAAAAATCATTTAATATATTCTGTGTGTTGTCTTGTTTCTCCAATATTCTCAAAAGTCAGAATCGTATCATTTATAACCAGATATTAAAGATAGACGCACAGAGTCAAGAATGGAATTGATCCAACAACAGTAAAATAAAGTCTCACTGCCCAAGCAAGTACTAAATGTTCCACCAACTCCTAAATTTGGACTAAACTAAAGAATCAATGGGAAAAGTGTCTATGGGTCATGGTTATAAAGCTTAGGCAGCTGTGAGGCTGCCCTGAAAACCAACTGGGTTCTCCTCGCTGTGTGACATTTCAGGTCAAATAGGTGATACCTTCTAAATTAATTTATCCAGCAAGCACGGACATTAATTCACAGTAAAAAACTAACCAACACTGCAATTAGCCAGATTATAAGAATCACATGTTGGGAATAACGTCCTCTCTGAAGTGAACTTTGATCAGGGTCAAACCTGGAATTAATTGTCTCTCCGTTTCTGCCTCCAATGGGCTTTTTCAAGATGGCAGTTTCTTCACGTTAGCCCTTCCAGAGAGGCCCATGTGGTCAAGTGGCTACAAAGAGACTAGCTGTGAAGTGGTGGCCAGCAGGGGGTGCTTCCCTACATGTGAACAATTCTCTTACTTCCCACCTCATTTCTCTTACCCTCATTCCTGCTGCGCTTCACTACCACTTACCAAATAAAGCATCAGCAATCAGTCAGTCAATAAACTATCAAGACTCAGAACATGTTCCTTGAATCCTTCTATTGATAATAAATACTATAGATTATATGGCCTTTGTATGATATGGGAGGAGGTGTTTTCTTTAAATACAGAACGAACTCTGCGAAAATGCTCATATAAGTTAGGTTGGCCTTTTGGAATCACCCTTCCTCACTCCCATTCTTTGAAACTTTCCCATTTTTGTTGAGTCCCTGCCTTTTAGGTGACTTGTGACCTCATTCTGCCTCTAACGTACCCAGAACTAATCCATAACTTTATCACACCTTAATAATTTAAATAATTTTCTTCAAATTAGTATCTCAACATGTTAGATATGCTCTTGTTTCCAAGAGCATTGCATTTCTTAAAAAAAGAACTTATGGAAAAGACAATGATAAACCCTAATGAATTTGTTTCTAATAGTAAAAATACAGGCACTGTGGTACAAAAGTCATTGTGGGCATGTTAGAATGAAAATAAAACTGTTTTGATGCCACTTGGAGAAGGCAATGGCACCCCACTCCAGTACTCCTGCCTGGAAAATCCCATGGGTGGAGGAATCTGGTAGGCTGCAGTACATGGGGTCGCTAAGAGTCAGACACAACTGAGCGACTTCACGCTCACTTTTCAGTTTCACACATTGGAGAAGGAAATGGCAACCCACTCCAGTGTTCTTGCCTGGAGAATCCCAGGGACGGAGGGGTCCTGGTGGGCTGCTGTCTATGGGGTCGCACAGAGTTGGATACGACTGAAGCGACTTAGCAGCAGCAGCAGCAGCAGCAGCAAACCACCTTAAAGAAAAACCTAGGCTCTGGATTCTACCAAATTTGGGTTTGAATATCATTTTATTCCTATAAGCTTTGTGACATTATATAAATTACCTAACTTCTCTGTACCTCAGTGGTAAGATGGGGAAAGTAATACCTTCTTCAGGCTCACTATGAGTTTGTCTATTATTACATATAAAGCTCTTGCATACATGCTAAGTCACTTCAGTCATGTCAGACTCTGTGTGACCCCATGGACTGTAGCCCACCAGGCTCCTCTATCCATGGGATTCTCCAGGTAAGAATACTGGAGTGGATTGCCATTTCCTCCTCCAGGGGATCTTTCTGGCCCAGGGATGGAACCCACGTCTTTTATGTCTCTGGCATTGGCAGGCGGATTCTTTACCACTGCTGCCAAGTCACTTCAGTCGTGTCCGACTCTGTGTGACCCCATAGACGGCAGCCCACCAGACTCCCCCGTCACTGGGATTCTCCAGGCAAGAACACTGGAGTGGGTTGCCATTTCCTTCTCCAATGCAAGAAAGGGAAAAGTGAAAGGGAAGTCGCTCAGTCGTGTCCGACTCTTAGCGACCCCATGGACTGCAGCCCACCAGGCTCCTCTGTCCATGGGATTTTCCAGGCAAGAGTACTGGAGTGGGGTGCCATTGCCTTCTTTACCACTAGTGCCTAGGAAGTCCCTGCTTCTGCTGCTGCTGCTGCTAAGTTGCTTCAGTTGTATCCGACTCTGTGCGACCCCCTAGACGGCAGCCCACCAGGCTCCGCCGTCCCTGTCCCTGGGATTCTCCTTAGCAGCAGTATAAAGGTTGTGTTTATACCTTGGAAAGGTCTCATGGAACAGTGGAAGCACGTCTCTGATTGCAGGGGGTTCAGAAGTTAAAGCAGCAAGGACGAGGTTAGGCTAACTTTTAGTCTATGTGAAGACCAGGTATTTATCCTTTTTCCTGTTTGAGGAAACTATTATCAATTTCTAAAATAGACAGTGTTTTACAGGGCCCATCAGGGTAATGACTTCTGAAACTCAGCCTCTTCATTAAGACTTCCAATGGGAAAATCATTCTTCTTAATCTGCACAAACACAGTTCAGAGTCACCATCTCTTCTGTTTAGGAGCCATCACAAACAGTACTCAGTGCCACAGGCTTGCGTGTGCTTTGTAAACACTTATTTGGTGTATTCCTTAGAGATTGAAATATGAAGTTGCCAGCAAGAAGATTTCACGTACAAGCAGCAATTTTGATGACTCCAGGATACAGAAGTCTTCATTTAGATGTTAAGCAATTTTATGTTTGAGCTATAAATTTACCTGAAAATGAAATGTGATGCATGGAAAAATGTCTACAGTCATTTTTTATACAATATTTTATAGGACATTTGGATGAAATATCTGTAATTCAGTGTTGTTCTTTTATTCTTTTCAACACAGGGTTTGCTTGCTCCTTTTGAGAATAAGCATTCAAAGAGAATGAATTTGCCTCTTAGATATTTTGAGCAACTTTTCTGGGGGAGGAGCAACACTTCTAGCAAAGTAAATATCCACCATGTAACTCACCTGGAACCTACTACGTAGGCATCTGTATGGTAGGATGGGTGACTTTACCCCACAGTGATAACCTCCAACTCCCTGATTCTTTTTACCTCTTATCAGCTGGAGACTGTGCTTGGCTTATCTTCACTACAGAATTCAGGCTGATGGGATAGCCACTGTCTAGCACATGGCCACTCACTGTGCTACATGAAAAGAGTGTGGCAATGTTGTCTAATCCCACACAAGCTCTTCAGGCTTTCACTCAAATTTCAATGGCCAGAATAGGTCCCTTGGCCACACCTAACTTTGAAGAAGCAGGAAAGAGATATTTTACCATGTCTTAGAAGAGAAAGAACTGGAAAAAACTGGAGAACAGCTTTCTGACTGTGACAGTAACTGACCTCTTCTTATTTTTCATTCTGTGCACTTTGTGAGTTCATTTTCTCTGATTTCTCAGACATTTAATACAACCAAGATCTGCATTAGGAAGGAAGCAAAGCACACCATATAAAGTGATTCTATGAAATGAATAAGAATGTTCCGTTCATGGTTCAAAGTTTCCAAGTCAGGGTTATATCAGATAATATGCACATGTGCCTCTATTATTGGAAAATAAACCACCCCAAAACTTGGGGTTCCCTGGTGGCTCAGATGGTAAAGAATATGCCTGCAATGCAGGAGACCCGAGTTCCATCCCTGGTCGGGAAGATGCCCTGGAGAAGGGAATGGCAACCCACTCCAGTATTCTTGCCTGGAAAATTCCATGGACAGAGGAGCCTGATGGGCTTCCCAAAAGTCAGACATGACTGAGAGACTAATGCTATCAGCTAGTGATTCTTCTGCTGGTCTCATTGGAGCTCACTCAGTCCCATGGCAGCAGAGACATCTGGAAGGTCCAAGATAGCCTCACTCATTTTTCTGGTGATGATCTTGGCTGACAGCTGGACCTCTTTCTCCAAGAGTCTAGTCAAAGTCTCCTTACATGGTAATCTCAGGGAAATAAGAAGACAAGAATGAAAGTCAAAAGCCTTCCTGAAGAGAGGCTAAGAAGTCCTACAAGGACATTGCTTTCCCCACATGCTGCTTGCCAGGGAATATTACAGGGCCAGCCCCATTGTGGGGGTGGGAGGGAGGGGCCAGAAGAGACAGACTCTTGGTGGGAGGAGCATCAGTGCACGTGGTAAAGGAACCCGATCCAGAGATGGAGCAATTGTTGCTTCCCACTTTGCAAACAGTCTACACACTTTAGAGGACGAGCATGGCCAGTGGCCCAAAAATGTACATGCAACCCAAGAAGACACCACGGTTTTCCAGAGATTTCTTGACAGATTTGCTTCTGTTACAAGTGGACTGCAGTGTGGAAAATAACTGAAAAATGCAGTTTCCATGTGTGGGAAGTGAGGACCTTTTCTCTTGACTGTTTTCATGCATCCTGCCATTCAGGGCACTGCTCCAACCCAGAAACACTGTCTGCCTTCTTTGGTAGCATCTGTGTAACTTGCCATTGGCCACTTCTGATTCAGTTTTCCTTCTGTAATGCTATTGTATTTATTTCTGTTGTTAAAACACCTTGAATATCTTATAAAAGCAGAGGGTGAATAAGATCCTCCATACCAATGAAGTGATCTGTGTCATCTATTTCAGGCATTTTTATCATGGGCATTTATTTTCCAGTGTTTCCATGAGCCACAGCGATGTGAAAACCAAACTCATCAGTTTTTCTTTGATTTCACATAGTAGTGAAACAGGAAGGCAGAGCACTCTTTGTACATCTTTGCCAACCGGACTGATTCAATCTGATCACACCTAGTTCAGCCATCATTGGCTAATGTTTAGTTGCTCAGGTGTGTCTGACACTTTGCTACCCTTCAGACTGTTCCCTGCCAGGTTCCTCCATCCTTGGGATTTTCCAGGCAAGAACACTGGAGTGGGTTGCCATTTCCTCCTCCAGGAGATCTTCCCAACCCAGGAATCAAACCCTGGTCTGTGTCTCCTATATTGGCAGACGGATTCTTTACCACTATGCCACCTGGGAAGCCCCTATCATTGGGTAAACTTAACCATTTTATGTGACTTTCTTTTTAGATGTGGAAGCCTCTGTTATCACATGTTGAATTAGCAATCAATCAATTAATTACGGGGCTTCCCAGGTGGCTCAGTTGGTAAAGAATTCTCCTGCAATGCAGGAGACCCAGATTCAATCTCTGGCTTGGGAAGATCCCCTGGAGAAGGAAATAGCAACCCACCCCAGTATTCTTGCCTGAGGAATTCCATGGACAGAGGAGCCTGGTGGGTTATAGTCCATGGGGTCACAAGAGCCCAACACAACTTAGCAACTAAACCACCACCACCACAATTAATTAAGTTTTCCTTATTCATTTGGCAAGTATTGGGTGAAAATCCATTATGTGGCTGGGGGCCTCCTGGGCACTAGTATTGCAGTGGTTGAACTGAACAAAGAGCCCCTGTCCACCAAGCTTCCCTATCCATTGGATGAATAATTGGTGAAAATAAGTGTATGGTGATGAATTAGAAAATGTCCTCTGAAGAAAACACAAAAAGTGAAAATAAAAACATAATGAGTGAAATGAGAGGTGTTAACAGGGACACCGGTGAAGGCAATGGCAACCCACTCCAGTACTCTTGCCTGGTAAATGCTATGGATGGAGGAGCCCGTTAGGCTGCAGTCCATGTGGTCCTGAAGAGTTGGACACGACTGAGCGACTTCACTTTCACTTTTCAGTTTCATGCATTGGAGAAGGAAATGGCAACCCACTCCAGTGTTCTTGCCTGGAGGATCCTAGGGACGGGGGAGCCTGGTGGGCTGCTGTCTATGGGGTCACACAGAGTCGGACACAACTGAAGTGACTTAGCAACAGGGACACCCCAGTAAGTTTATGGAATGGGCATCTGAGGGTGTTTTTCTGAGGAAGCAACAGAAAAGCAGAGATGTGAAGAAGGATGAGGAGGGTGGAGCCAGTAGCCAGGGGGACAGCGGGCCTGAATGTTCTGGGTTACAAAGCCGCACACCACAGGCAGAGAACAGGACAAGGCCAGTGTGGCTGGAGGGTCCTGGGCTGGGGCAGTGACAGGAGCTGAGAACAAGAAGGTGGATAAAGGCCTTTCAGACAGGCTTTGGATTTAATCATAAGGCTTTATCCAGAAAATATTTAAACGAGAAAGAGAAATAGTCACATATGCATTTAAAGATCACTATAAGTGTTGTGCAATAGCCAGACTGGACCAGCGCAAGATGCAAGCAGAGCAAGGCTGTTGTCCAGAATCCAGAGGAGGATGGTGGTGCCTAGACCAGATAAATGACAGAATCTATAGGACTTTATAACAAAGTAAGTGTGGGGTGAGAGCAAGAAGTGGTGTCAAGATGACTCCCCACAGAAAGAATGGGGAAATATCTGACTTTATTGGGTTATTCAGAAGAACTAAGCAAGGAATTTTCTAAAGAGAATGCAATTTCCTAATCTTTTAAGATAGCAAAAAGCTTGCAAATTGGGATGTCTTCACCCCAATTAAGAGGTGCTTAGTACACTGGGATGCAAAAGAAAATATTAGAAATATTATTCATAGTATTTTACCAAAATAAAAGAAAATAAGGTCTTCTAATAGTGGATATGGAGGTTCATAGTAATATGCTCTAAATACTAACAGGAATGTATGCTCACAATCTTTTTTGTTTGTTTGTTTTTACTGATGGGATGCTGTGTTAATTTTCTTTTATTGCTTAAAAAATTGCTCAAACATAGCAGCTTAAAATAATGTCTGTTCATAAGCTCACATTACTGTAAGTTAGAACTCCAGGCCCAGATTAGGTGGTTTCTCTGATAAGGTTCTCAAAGGGCTGACATCAAGAAATGGACCTGCTGTGTCCTCAGTCAGAGGGTTAACTCAGGACAGATCCACTGCCAAGTGTCCTCGGGCTGTTGGCAGAGTCCATGCCCTTGTGACTGGATGACCTCAGGCCTTTGCCCACCTGGCTGATGCCTGGAGCCCATTTTCAGCTCACAGAGGTTGAGCTCCAGTCTTTACTGAAGTTTTCTCCTATATCCAATCTCTTCCTTCAGGAAGAGCCCAGTTCTTTTTGAAGACTCACATGATTAGGTGTGGCCCACCCAGGGTAGTCTCTATTTTAATTTATTCAAATTCAACTAAATTGGCATCCTTAATCACATCAGCAAGTCTTTTCACTGTTGCTATATAATTTAATCTAATTGTTATATTCACATCCTGACCCAGTTCTGGGATTGGAATTTACAGAGTCAAGACACCAGGGAACAGGAATCTTCATGTCCATTTCCAAATTCTACCTCTCACACATGTATTATCAAAAAAGTGTAGCATTCACTGTTCTCCCATATAAATGCTGTAACATTTTTAGAGCCTACCATCTAATCTCTATGGTCACATAGGAGTTGGGGAGAAAAGTAAAGTCTATAACAACTGAATAAAAAAAAAAACAGAGAATTTCATAGAATAAATGAAACCACTTACTATTGCACAAATTCAGGTTGCCACACTTGCTTAATGTAAGGTCTTAGTATATTTTACACCATAAATATAGACTTGCATTCTATACCAGTTGCCTGAAGCATCCAAATGATCTTTGAAAATGTTAAGTAAAATATTTTTCAATACTCTGATTTATGTCTACAGAAATATAAGGATGAGACTTATATCACAATGGAAAATCAGAATCTTTCTTAAAATTATGCATGGGTATCTTGATTTTTGTTTCCTGAGTGTCTCAGACAGTAAAGAATCTGCCTACAATGCAGTAGACCTGGGTTCGATCCTCCATTGGGAAGGTCCCCTGAAAAGGGAATGGCAATCTGCTCCACCATTCTTACCATGAGAATCCCATGGACAGAGGATCCTGGTGGTCTACAGTCCATGGGATCGCAAAGGTCAGACACAACTGAGTGACTAAAACACATTAACACACATATCATCATTTTTAATTGACTTTCTCAGTGGCATCTAGGATTGTGCCCCTGTATAAATGATGCATGATCTCTTCTGTAACCAATATTTTTTCTTGGGTCAAATAAAATCCTTGGGTTGCTGCCTTCTTGGGGTTGAACTCCCTCATTCTCTGATTGGTGCCTCCCTGAGGTCTCTTCCATTTAAAAGGAGGCAGTTCATGTTCTGACTGCTTCGTGACACAGTGGGCTCACTTTGAGGATGGAAATTTTAAGCTGAATCAAGCAAATTTGGTAAAATAAATCTTCAATAATATTCCTACAACTGATGAGAATAAGTATCACCTTTGGTTTGTTCTCTTTCCCTGATTTGAAAAATAACTAGGATGCTAGAAAACAGCTTCAGATGAGGGTTCTGTCCATGGCAAGAAGTGCCCTGAGATTCCTTTCTGAGACTTCATCACCCATCAAAAACTAATCTAACTCTTCTTCCCAGGAGACCTCAAAATCAGCTCATTCCATTTACTCTGCATGGTTATTAATTCCATGTGGTTATCAAGGACAAGACTGAGCAGTCTCCCCTCTATAATTCCCCTCGTCAGCAAGCTTGCAAGCATGGAGTCACAGAAAATTTTGTCAGTCCACTGATGGATATTAAAAAACTCAAGGGCAAATTATCTGGGGAAAGCCAGGGGTTAAACTGAATGAGCCTAAACTCTAAACAATAGTTATGAAATTGTCATAGACCAGAACTAAACCAAATAGGTCTCTTCATCTGATTTGGTCCAGGGTCTGAACTCTTTCTATACATTCAGAACTAGTGTCTGAGGCACTACTAATACCTCCATTTTCTTGCAGATGCTCAGGAATGTGTTTTAGAAATTTATACCGTGGGTGCTTTAACATATGGATCATAAATTTGGCTCAGTAAGCTGCTCCCACCCACAAGCAGGTTCCACAGAGCATTCTGTTGTAAGCTGTGGGGCACTACGCTGGTTCATGTCAGCCTCTATAGAACACTGAACCCATGTTCTTGGTTGAATTCCTTTAAGCTTATATTTAAGGTCCTCCTGCCATTTTCCCAGGGAAAGTGAGAGATGTCTTTTTATTTATTTATTTTTTTACTTTCTTCCATGTTTATAATTTGCTCTTAAGGGAAATGGACTTCCTTTTCTAGTTCAGTCACACTGATAGACTCAGTCTAACACGTCGATGGTAGGTAACATTTGGCAATGATCACATTCCGTGAATGGACAGTCTATCTTGTCGCAGTTTAGAATGCCTGGTGTTTGGAGGAGCAATAAACTTTATTTACATATTTGCCTTTGCCAACTGTAAATTTCCCTTTTATCGTTGTTGGCCTTATGGGGCTGTAAACATTTGCCGTTTGCTCTGTGAAAGTTCACCCTGGATAAGAAACACTGAAGTAACAAATGTGGCCTTGTTTCTTCAGTCTCCTTAAATAAAACACGATTTCTCCAAATGATCCATTTTCAATATATGTATCTGTTCGATTCTTCTTTTTTTTAATTCAGTTTTTTGAAACAGTCCTTATTTTCTTTACAGCCCTTCATAATTGAGGGGAAAGGCGTTAATTTTTTTTCCCATGGAGCATACCTTGCAGATGCAACCCATATGTCATCTGTTTTCCTATGTATTTTGTGTCGCTAGTACCATATGCCTCAAATGATTGATCTTGCCGTTCTGAGGAAGCTCAAGATACATATATTTTAAGTCTCTCCTGTAGGAAATAACATAGCCCTCTATTACTCCTTAAGATTAATGTGCTAAAAGCCTCTGCTCATCTCTAATGGATGATCCATAATTTACATCAAAATTTCAATCACTTTAAATTAATACAGCCATTTCTTTAATGAATCTTCCTACTAGAATCTTCTCTGATTTTCACCAAACTATCCAGAGTCATGGCTGTTTACCAGTTTTGCTTCATTTTTCCACATAAAACCGGAGTCCCTGGAGCAATTCCATTTGAGTTTTTGAAATTAATTAATAAATGACGTGTATTCCTCTAAAATCAATATAGTCCTTGCACTCTTGTGAGAAATACTCTATTATCCATCACCCTGTTTTCATCTTCTATTGGATTTCATAAGAAGGAAAAGAGAAAAAAACATGTGTAAGCTACTAACAGACATATAAATATTATGAGAGTCATCTCAAAAAATAAGGTTGTTTATTTCTTATCTGTGCCCATTGAGCGGTACATTGAGCGGTCATATTAATTCTGATGGGATTTAGTAGTCAAAGTTTTCTCTGCTTCAGCAGAAGGGATGTGTGTGGGTAGAGCAAAGGAGAAAGTTGAAAAATGAATGTCTCTGCCAAAATGTTTTATCATGATTGTTATTTAATGAATATTACCTCTTAATATGAATTCAGCTAATTATAGATATAGCTATCTAATATATATTTGTGTGTGCTCAGCTGTGTCCAACTCTTTGCAACCCCGTGGCCTGTAGCCCTCCAAGCTCCTCTGTCCATGGGATTCTTTAGGCAAGAATTCTGGAATAGGTTGCTATTTTCTACTTCAGTGGATCTTCCCCACCCAGGGGTCGAACTCGCATTGGCAGGTGGATTCTTTACCTACTCTATAATAAAAATAAACACTGATTTACTAGTTACATCTGAAAGTGGGTTTAAAAAATTAATCGGTCTTCATGAGGGACAGGAAGACTTAATTTGCTTCAGATGAGCAACCTGAATGTAAGAGGATGCTGGTATTGAGGTGGAAATAAATGATTCCACACTGTTCAGCTGAGATGGCCTTAGATCAAGGGTCTCTTTGTCATCAGCCAAACTTCAGTGTGATTCTCCATGAAGCCTACTGGGGGTTTTCCTTCCATAAAGTGGTGGGTTTTGAACTGGGCTCAAGAAGCCAAATGAGCTATGGCTTTGGAAGGTTCCAGGATACAGGCATGGAGAGGGTGGAGGCCAACAGGACCCAGGCCAACCCCTTCTGCCTTAAAGCTGGAACAGCAATTCTCTCTTAGCTGTTTTATGTATTAGTCTTCTTTGCTGGATTTACTGTGAAGAAAGGACTAAAGAATTAAAAAAAAAAAAGCTATTGCAAAGCGCTGTAATAACACAGGCATCTGGATGGAGTCAAGGTATCCTCTGAGAGAAAATTCTGAGAAAGGTCATGGTCAGGAAAAAAACAGACAGGAACAGCTGTGGGACTTGGGGTTAAATCTTGTGTGCCATCTCCTCCCTGACAACATGCAGACAGGTGTGCAGAATAACCGCACACATGCGTGTATGTGTGTGTGTGCATGTGTATATAGGCTTTCTTGGTGGCTCAGATATTGAAGAATCCACCTGCAATGTGAGAGACCTGGGTTCGATCCCTGGGTTGGGAAGATACCCTATAGGAAGGCATGACAACCCACTCTAGTATTCTTGCCTGGAGAATCCCCATGGACAGAGGAGACTGGCAAACTATAGTCCATGGGGTCTCGAAGAATCAAACATGACTGAGTGACTTTACATGTATAGTTATTGTTGTTCAGTCACTCAATTGTATCTAACTCGTTGTGGCCCCATGGACTACAGCACTGTGTGTGTTTATATATGTTTTCTATATATATGTATGCATATATATGAGTGTATATATATATGTGTGTGTGTGTAGAGAGAGTATATACATATATGTAGATCACACATTCATATGCATATAATCACACACACACACATTGAAAGAGAGAGAAAATATAACACACATTGCTTAATATTATGTTTCATTGATTGTGTCAAACATTAGATTTACCTGAAAGAACCAGACAGACAAGGTCCTCGCCCTCCCAGGAAGACAAACAATGAGCAAGTAAACAATAAACACATGAATAATTACAGATCTGAAGTGCTGATATAAAGGAACAGAAGGGTTCATTTGTCATCTCATCGACAGAGAGACTGGTTAGATGCTGGGAGGTATACAGGAGTGTGCCCAGTTGAAGGATTCAGAAGGTTTGGGATCAGAGTGCTGTTTCGGTTTTGGTTCTGTCGTTAATTGTCTTGGATCATGTGTACAACAGAAATTTGTCAGGTGAGATGATTTCCATGGTGGGGGTCCTTGCGACATACCCTGGGTGGCCTGTACTATTTTGAACTTGGTCTAACTAGCTGTGGACACGTACATCTTCCTTTAAACAGCTGAAGAACAAATGCATGGAAGAGTTTGCTGAGGGCTAGGATAAGGCCAGCAAAGACACACACATCTTCAAGTTTCCTGATATCTGGCCAAAGTCAGTAGTTCAGGTTTCAATCTGACAAACTGTCTGAGAGATCATGAGACAGGCAGAAATCCCAAGCAAAAATTCACCGTGTGGCAGGTAGAAGCTGAAGAGCCATGGAGAGCACATGCCCACTCTCAGGGTGCAGGTAGTCCTCACCATGTGGAGACACCACATAGTGTTGCTAGATGTTGGATGTTAGGATTTAAAAGGTGCTCGAAACTCAAATGTTCCTGTAAAAGTTCTCCAGTTTTTAATGTTGCCGACTAATACAAAGATAACTGTGGGAAATAGCTTCAGTTAGGGTCAGACTACAGGACTCAGGTTAGTACCAATGTATTTGACCACTCCCTTTCTGATTCTCCAACAAGCAAGAGAAGTATCGAGAGATGAAGCACTTTCCTCAGAAATACCACAGTAAATGGGTGTTACGCCGAGTCTTCCTCTCTGATCTCATCCAGGTATTCCCACCACTTTCCATCATTCCTGGGAGATACATCTACAGCTCACATTCAAGAATTAAGTATCAGATCCTCAGTACAATAACCATCTTTGATTTAAAAGGTATAGAAAACCCCAACTCAACTGAACTTCCTGGGCAATAAGCTACGTAGGAAAAACAGTCGTGTGGGAGGAATTTACAGGACTCAGATCTCATTGGATGGTGGGGACAGCTTCGGAAAGAATCAGAATAGTTCTGAGCTTGTTCTAACTTCAGTAGGCAAATTTCGCATCTCTATTCAAGTAGAGAGACAGCTATAATGAACTTGTACATGCATCACAACTTTAAAAATCATCACTGTTTTTCCCAGTTTTGTTTATTTTGATTCCCCAACTTTGGGGTCAGGGGCGGATTTCACTGGATCCTGAGGTTCTGAGGTTCGTGAAGTGAGTTTCAGAAAATAGAAAGCAGGCGAAACCTGTGTGTGTGTGTGTGTGTGTGTGTGTGTGTGAGAGAGAGAGAGAGAGAGAGAGAGAGAGAGAGTGAGTGAGTGAGTGATAGGGGGCAGGGAAATCATTGAGGAGATAGATACCATGGCATTTAGTTTGAGAGGTGAATTTGAAATAGGACTTGTCTGATTTGAAGCAAAGAATTCAGAAATTTGGAGTCCACTCTGTAGGGATGATAGTTGAAGCAACAGATACAAGTAAAATTATCAAGAAAAAAAAATGTATGTTGAGGGGACAGGAGAGAAAAGAGAATGGAGCAGAGGGGAGATGAGAAAGAAGAGGGTCTAGGCACAGTGAAGTTGGTGAGGGTAGCCATTTTTGACGCAACCAGAAGAGAATTTCCACCAGCTCCCATCATGGCCTCTACCACCTGTCTGCACCTGTGGCCAACTCACCTGTACCCATCCCTCCCATCACAAGGCCACCCCTGCACCACTGCTCAGGGTCTCCTCCCTACTTGCGCCCCTTGCCTACCCTGCCACCCACAGGCAGTGCTCCACCCATGTTCCCTTTATGCTTGTGTCATAGATTTTCCCTTCTTTATCTCACCATCACTCCACTACCTACCTCTCATATTCTCTTCTTTCTCGAAAAGCAAATTTCTTTAGAAAGACTTATCGGTCTTTGCTTTTGTCCAACTCTCTGCCTGTTTCCTCTTTATTTAAATTGGATTTTATTTTTTATTGGAGTAGAGTTGCTTTACAATGCTGTGTTAGTTTCTGTTGTCCAAGGAAGTGAATCAGCTATATGTATCCATATATCTCTCCCCTCTTGGACCTCCCTCCCATACTCCCATTCCACTCATTTAGGTCTCTACCAAGCACCAAGCTGAACTTCCTATACTTTATAGCAGGCTCCCACTCACTTACATCCTGGCTTCATCTCCATCATTCCAGCCATGAGTGCTTTTGCCAGACGTGAAGGACCCGGATCCAGCTTTGGATGCTCAGTCCTCAGTTCTTACTTGACCTCCAGCATGACTGGACACAAACTGGTCACCCCCTTCTCCTTCAGAAGACTTCCTCCCTTGGCTTTTGTGGTTTCCATCCCATCTCATGGGCTGATCCTTGTCAGTTTCCTTTGCCTTTTCCAGCTGTAGTTGGACCTATAGGAGGGGTGTGGAGCACATCAGGCCTTTTTAATAGCATAGGTAGAAATTAGGTAGAAGGCAGTCTTAGGGGCAGAGGTCTGCTTGTTGACTTTATCCTTTTCCCTTTTTCTAGTCACTGAATGTTAATATTATGTAACTTGTAAAAAACTGGTTGACTCAAATTTAAGACATGGGTATCATTCTAGTTGGGCTGATTGTTGGTCATAGAAACCGCTCATCCCACACTGCCTGGCAGAGTGACTCCACTGAGAGCCACACAATAGATGGTGCTGGTTGAATGAGTCAGGAAAACCTGAATGAATGGGCATCAAGTTCGACTTCCCTCAGCATAAGTGCTGGGACTCGTGTATTCGTCAGCAGTTACATACAAATAAGGCTATTAGTGTTTCGAAGCTGCAGCTATGCAGAATACTTAATGTCTCCTGGTGCTTGGGGATCAGTAAGGATTTCTTTTAGGATTATAAAAATCATTAACATCATCTTTTCCATGTTCCCACTGTCACTTCTCTACCACATTCCATTTGCAGAGCAAATCCAAGTCAGAGGTTGGTATCCTGAAGTTCAAAGATCATTTGTCTATTTGCATCTTTTCACTGTTATAGAACTTTAAAAATTCAGCCTGGCAATAAGAACATTTGCTCATCTTCATCATTATATTCCATCTTCCCTGTGGTTAAAAATGAAAACTTACATGCAGAGCATAATAAATTAATTATAGTTTGATATGGTATATTTTTAAATGATGCTTTAATGAAAACCACCAGATATTAAAAAATGCAAAGATGTATATTTCAGAGTGCCTTGAAATCAGCAGAGATGCATCTGCATATTTCAGTCTCATATACGAAAAGAGGGCAATTAGCTTCTGAATTAACACATCCAGGTATTAATCACTGACATTTTGTAGTTGTCCAAAGGTCATAGGGAAAGATACTGTTCTTGCATAAAACTGCAGGTCTTACTCAAATTACATTGTACCTTCTGGATTCACACATGATGTAACTGTCCAAATCACTCGATCAAAGAACGGTTTAGGATTTATTTTTCTGGTTGCTTGAAAACACTTCAGGTATTTCCCTAGCATCCCATGTTTTTATACTAGTTCATGAACCTGACACACTTGGAAGTTCTTTTGGACTCATTACGTAGATATTAGGAGCAAAGAACCATGGAAACTGATGCACAGAAACACACCCTACGCACAGCAAGAGGGAACCATGCATAATAATTCAAAAGAACTGGGGAAACATCACCGGGACATACTGCAGTTAGAGGTATTTAGTTTATTCATCAAGAACTCTCTTATAAATTGGGCTTGTGGAACCCAAGTGACTTATACTACCAGCCAGTCTGATGGTGACCATGCCAGAGAAGCAGACCAGATTAGCTGCATCCTCTGCAGCATGATGCCCTCATGGTCAGCCCATGACACCGTCCTGTCCATGTTATCTCCTCTGCTTAGAGTGCGGCCCCTCCCTTGACTACGCTAATGCTTTTGGTCCTGCCTGTCAGTCAATGAGAGCCACCATGATGGACTAAATTCCTGCCAGTGAGGCTCAAGGTCACACGGCCACTGAGCATAATGGGTATCATGGGTTGTACGAGTGCAGTGGGGTTGTGTAGTTTTGTTTTGCTTTTTTCCCCATGGTAACTGGGGAAAGATCTCTCAGTGTGTCAATCAGGCCGTAGTAGTAGAACACACCAAAAGTAGCAGCAGAAGAGAGAACAGGCAGGCAGGGTTGAGAGACACCAGTAAGATGTGCTTGCCTGTCATGAAGTCCTTGGTCCAACAGCATCACCATCACTTGGGAATTTAGAAATGCCAAATCTCAGTCCCTTCTCCAGACCTGCTCAGTCTGAAACTGTGGGGATGGAACCCAACAATTTGTGTGTTAACAAGCTCTCTGAGTGATTTGGATGCATGCCTGTGTCACAGAACCATAGCAGTGAAGGATGAGGAAGCCTTCTGGGGCTGGAGATAACCCAAAGGGGCAAGAGTAAAGTTGGTGAAAAAAAAAATCCAGCAAGAAATGGAATTGGGAGAAAAGGTTAAGATAACAGACGGGTGGCTTTTGGTGGAGCACTGTAAACCCGTGTTCTTGTGTCTCAGCAAGAAAGCCTCCTTCTAGTCTACCCTAGCCTCTCTCACTGCTGTCTGATTTTTTCCAGCCCTGGAATGTGGCTAAGAGAAATGGAGATACCTATTCAGAGAATCACTGAGAGGAGACTTTGAACAGACAAATAAAGTGTCCCCTTTGTAGAAGGATTGGGAGAGAAGGATAAGGCTGGGAAGACTTAGAAGTTTTAACAGATGTTGTCCCAGACAATATATGTTATAGGGGAAAAAAAAAAGTCATTCAAATAATTAAAAGTCTTCATACCTCCCTAGACTAGGACAATTTTGCAGAATGAACTGTTTTCCTATAAGTGGTTAATAACATAAAGATTACCAGGGATCTGCTCAAATTATTTGAAGACTCACAGATGATTATATTTTTCTAGGATGAAAAATATTTCTTTGGTCTAGAAGGTGCATCAGGAAAAGAACTTTAGAAGCTTTTGGAAAAGCTCTTTGCACAATCATGCTTTTGGTCTTGATTCTCACACCATCCCCTGCCTCTCCTCATCACCAGCTCTTAGCATGTTGCCCAGTATTCCAGGCATGTGGTCCTGGGAGATCTTGGGCAGGCTCCTGTGGGCTCAGTTGGAGGGAG
This sequence comes from Cephalophus harveyi, assembly GCA_006410635.1. Taxonomy (NCBI): domain Eukaryota; kingdom Metazoa; phylum Chordata; class Mammalia; order Artiodactyla; family Bovidae; genus Cephalophus; species Cephalophus harveyi. The sequence continues at coordinate 11,962 of SJYT01029381.1, read as the reverse complement.
CTGGTCTGGGGGCTCCACTGCCCACCCTCTTGGCCATTTGCTCTTTGGGGGATATTCAGTCTTATGTCATTGCCCACTTTTGGTAGAACAATAGTTCAATTTCTTATTTATTCTTAACATTATTGCAGAGCTTGGGTTATCCTTTTCTATTTTTGAAGGTGAAAATTTTAAACTTATAAGGGTTGGGGAGTGATGGAACAGCTCAAAAAAAAATTGCATTGTAATAAATCATCAGCTCGATGGAACTCATCCAAGCAATATGAAGGAACTACAAAATGAGGTAGCTGTGCGACTAACAAAAATATGTGATTTATCATTTAAAACAGCCGCTCCACTAGAAGACTGGAAGACTGCCAAGGTGACACCCATCTCCTTAATAGAACTAGAGGTGATCTCAGAAATTATACATCTGTGAGTTTCATATTGATGCTAAGAAAAAAAATTGGAGAAGGCAATGGCACCCCACTCCAGTACTCTTGCCTGGAAAATTCCATGGATGGAGGAGCCTGGTGGGCTGCAGTCCATGGGGTCGCTGGGAGTTGGACACGACTCAGTGACTTCACTTTTACTTTTCACTTTCATGCATTGGAGAAGGAAATGGCAACCCACTCCAGTGTTCTTGCCTGGAGAACCCCAGGGACGGCAAAGCCTGGTGGGCTGCCGTCTGTGGGGTCGCACAGAGTCGGACACGACTGAAGCGACTTAGCAGCAGCAGCAGCAGCAGCAGCAGCAGCAGCTAAGAAAAATCTCTTTACAATTAAAATAATCTCCCCTACAGCCTTGCACATTGTTTGTAAAACTCACTTGGGCTACAAAATTGTCATTAGGTCTAGAAAATTGCCTTTTTGTCACCCATGTTATCTCTCAAGGCATCAGCGTCCGTGCTAAGTCCAAAAGAGATCCAATCCACACAGTTGTAGACACCCTAGGGACACATATTTTTTTGTGAATTAAATAGGCCAGTCCATGTAGAGTCCAGGGCATGGTGTGGTATGGCCTGGCACAAAGGTGACATTTAAAGATATTTAGTGTTGCTGGCGCGTTGTTGTCTTCATTGTATGGCTCATCATGCAAACAAGCATTAAAAGACACATGAGCCATTGTATAAGTGTGTCCCCTGCTGCCCTCCTGTTCATTTCCTTACTTCTCATTTCTGCCATTATTAGTGCCTCCTTCTCGTATCTGGCATGGAGGACAAGGAAACTTTATCTTACGGTTGAAATATGGTATGATGCATTCCACGTATTACAGCGATCAGGAAACAGTTGCTCTCTCCCAGGATGTGGTGATCTGAGGGGGCAGATAGTGAAATGAAAGGAAGGCCATTTAACTATGTTTTGTGAAAAGGGGAAAGTGGAAGCCATCAAAGTGACTTCTAGAATCGTTAGGTGAGAATGTTCTTCTGCAGCTCAGCACCATTACTTTTACCAGGCCCAGATCTAAGAAGGACAGAGGATTCATACTTGTTGGACATCAGCTTTTGGCCCATTCATTCTCCTAAAGGCCCTGGGAGGAAGGGCATCCTCTCTATTTTGTAGATGAGGGACTTGGAGCCTCAGAGGGGCTGGTTTAAGTTCATGGTAGGCAGCAGCTGGGATTCCTCCTAGAAGGGCTCCTGTCCTTGGTCCTCCATCAAAATACCCCTCTTGCATACCTACTGAGGAGAATGACAGTTTGTATGACACTTTGCAAACTTCCTGAAAACTATATCTGCAGCGAAAAGATAGCACTCTTTGAACATAATTTACTGATACATTCTCTAGTTGAATCTGTCAAGGCAACCGAGTCACAGAGAGTAATCAAAAATTCTGTTGTGAGATGTCTAACAAGCACATGAAAAGATGCTCAACTTCACTCATTCTCAGAGAAATGCAAATAAAAACCACAATGAGGTACCATCTCATGCTGGTCTAAATGGCTGGCATTAAAAAATCTACAAACAATAAATTCTGGAGAGGGTGAGGAGAAAAGGGAACCCTCTTACACTCTTGATGGGAATGCAAACTAGTACAACCACTATAGAGAACAGTGTGGAGATTCCTTTAAAAACTGGAAATAGAACTGCGGGACAACCCAACAATCCCATTGCTGGGCATACACACCGAGAAAACCAGAATTGAAAGAGACACGTGTACCCCAATGTTCATCGCAGCACTGTTTACAATAGCTAGCACATGGAAGCAATCTAGATGTCCATCAGCAGACAAATGGATAAGGAAGTTGCAGTACATATACACAGTGGAATATTACTCAGCTACGAAAAAAGAATGCATCTGAGTCAGTTCTAATGAGGTGGATGAAACTGGAGTCTATTATACAGAGAGAAGTCAGAAAGGAAAACACCAACACAGTATATCAACACATATATATGGAATTTAGAAAGATGGTAACAATGACACTATATGCAAGACAGCAAAAGAAACACAGATGTAAAGAACAGACTTTTGGAATGTGTGGGAGAAGTCATGGGTGAAATAATTTGAGAGAATAGCATTGAAATATGTTTATTACCATATGTGAAATAGATGGCCAGGCCAAGTTCAATGCTTGAAACAGGGTGCTCAAAGCCAGTTCACTGGGACAACCCAGAGGCAAGGGATGGAGAGGGAAGAGAGAGGGCGGTTTGGGGGGACACATGTATACCCATGGCTGAGTCATGTTAATGTATGGCAAAACCACCACAATATTGTAAAGTAATTAGCCTCCAACTAAAATAAATAATTTTTTTAAAAAAAAATCTGTTATGGATTTAATGGACAAGGGGAAAACAAAACAAAACAAAACAAAACCTCATTTCAAAAAGGCAGGCTTTTACCAGGGAAAGATTAAGTATGAGATGCTCCAAGAATGTAAACTTAGTATAGTATATATGTTCCCTATACTGATGACTCAGAAGACAAGGCAAACATGAAGTATTGATATTCACTGAGAATATTCACATTTTTAGGGTATGTTAGGAAGAGAAAAACTGATGAAAATCTCCATAGACCATGAAATGACAGTCTAAGACTAAGCATCAACTTGGCAGGTAAATTAAATTTGATCCAGGCAAGTGTCAGACAACATATATAACGAATAAATGTGTGTGCACATATGTGTGTTTTGTTCAGTGGAACATTTAACAGCCCTTTATCCATGATGAATTCCAAATTATCTCTAAACCTCTCAAGACAAAAGCAGAGGCATCCGTTCTGAGAACTGAGAACGTCTATTTCATGCACAGCAGCTGTAGGAGAATAAAGTGTGTATACACAATATGTGAATTAATATTAGACCATATTAATTAAGAAGTACACCGAAATGGCACAATCTGCCTAATAGTCACGTGTGCAGGTTTCTGAATCTGTTGTGGGCTCACACTTTGCGTCTGTGTTTACTTGCATCCCTCGTTTCATAAACGAAACAGCAGCACGAGAAAACAACAGCAGACCAGTACAGAAATGTGTCAGGAGATCTGCAAGAGCTGTGAGTGAGGAGTAAGTCCTCCAAGAAGAAAAATCAGAGCGGTGCATGTAGAAACAAGGGCAAGCAAGAGGCCAGGGCGGTGGGTGTGCAGTGGGGAATAGGGAACGAATAGTATTACGGAAACCCGTGGACACTTTCTTTGTTTCCTCGGTAGCAGAGAAACCAGGCAGGCACTCGGGGAAGCCAGGAGGCGGCAAGTGTAAAGAGACAGACAGAAACAGATTCTCAGCGCAGTGTCCGCAGTTCCACTGGGGGGGCTTACTGGGTTTCGACTGGATTCAAACATTGGAGGGAGATTTGCCAAAGGGATTCTGCGTTGCTCCCAGTAAGAACAACACGGGCAGTTTGTTGTCGAGGATAAAACTACAAGGATGTTCAGTTCCACTGCTTCGGGGCACACACTCTGCTGATCACCATCTGGGGACTGGGAGGAATGGCCCCCGGTAGCCCTGCGTTGCACAGTTAGGTGTATTACGGGGGTGTGGGGCGGGAGGGTTGCACCTTCGGGAGCCCGCAGCATCGGCTGTGCTGGAGAGAAGGTACCAGACTCTTGGCCTCATTGGCCTGTTCTGGTGTGGTGATTCTGATGTCCGCCCTCCCACTCTTTTGGTTTTACAAGTCTCCAATTCACAAGGGGGCTGCTAAACTAGACTGGAGATATGGTTTAAGCCCATCACTGCTACAGAGTTTGCACAAATTGTAAAGGAAAGTTGTCAGGTTGCCTAGACGGGATCTCTCCTGCCCTGGGGGTAGAGCTGCCTGCCGGACCACAGGCTTCTCCTCTGGGCCGCCAGCCCCCCTCCACAGCCACAAAGTTAGCCACATCCTTTGACTGACTGACCCGAAACCAAGTGGTTGCCAGAAAGAAAACAAATAAACAAAACGAACCAAAAACCCAACCTTGGTTTTTGTACAATTTAGAGTCGCTACAAAAATGTGCATGTTGGTATCCTCCTGCAAATTCCCGCCTTTCATTTTGCATTGGGGGCCCTCATTCCAGTGTATAAAAGGATTAGATTTGCCAGGGGCAGAGCTAAAGAAACTAGATATGCTTTTTTTTTTTTTTTCTTAAACATTTTATTTTATATCAGAGTATAGCCAATTAACAATGCTGTGATAGGTTGACAGCAAAGCAACTCAGTCATGCATATATATATATGCATGATGTATATATGATATATATATGCATGATGTATATATGATATATATATGTGCATTATATATATATATATGTCCATTCTTCCCCAAACTCTCCTCCTAGCCAGGCTGCCACATATCATTAAGCAGAGTTCTTTGTGCTATACAGTGAGTCCTTGTTGGTTATCCATTTTAAATATAGCAGTGTGCACATGTCCACCCCAGACTCCCTAACTGTCCCCTCTTTCCTTTGTTCTCTATCTCTCCGACTGGGTGCTGTGGGTCATTAAGGTAAATTCTGTACTGTCCACCTAAAGGGACTCTTTCTAAACCTCTGTCATCCTAACAGTAATAAGAGGGAGTGGTGGCCCTTCTTAATAACAGCTGGGTGTGTTATCAGTAAATATGCCTGAGCCAGCATCACCCATCAGTATACATCCAGACCCTGCAGCCTTGCATGCCTGGGAGGAGTCCGTTCATTACCATCATCACCAGTGAGATACAGTGCTTCTAAACAACTGGGAAACTGTAGCCACATCACTTAAGTTATTTCACCACTTATCTGTCAACATTTCTTCTGTATCTGGTGCGTTTAATTTTTTTTTTTTTTTTTTATACATCCAGACCCTGCAGCCTTGCATGCCTGGGAGGAGTCCGTTCATTACCATCATCACCAGTGAGATACAGTGCTTCTAAACAACTGGGAAACTGTAGCCACATCACTTAAGTTATTTCACCACTTATCTGTCAACATTTCTTCTGTATCTGGTGCGTTTAAATTTTTTTTTTTTTTTTTTTTCTGCTGGGATTCTGATGGTTACTGTGAGCAATTCAAGGCCTTTGCATTTAAGTATCATTTTTACCCGTCTCTACCTCCATTTCTAGCAGAGAAGGAATTTTTCAATCTTTGAAAATACATCAGGCTGAGTATTTGAATAAATGGTTAACCGCTGTGTGAAGACCATTCTCACTGGCTCCCTATTGCCAGAGCTGAGCCTCTTTCCTGTCAATTATTGAGGCTGGTGATTACAATGACTAATGGTAAGCCTACAGCCACTCTCTCCTACATGTCCATCAATAACAGCATGAGAAATATAAATGGGATCAGGTGGGGAAAGGCAGTAAGTCATAGTCAATAGGGGCCTCTCTTTGTTTTTCTGTGAGTTGCCTTCTAAATGGCTATTTCTGTGTTTGTCCAGACTGGCAGTGTCACATAACATGCAGCCTTTTCTTTCATGACAGATTTATATCAGTATTCATACTGTCTGGACCCTTGGCTCAAAGAAGCCAAACATAACTTTGGGGAGCTGCTGAGCAAGAGCAAAGCTGGGTACCATTTTGGGGAGCCAATGGCAGGAATGGATATGATTTGGCTTATAAGAAGGGAGGAAAAAAGATCTAACAATAGTATTTGGTTTATACTAGCACAAGTTTAGTTAAACATGAAAACTGTATCTCAGTACTGCTTGGTAAATTTCATTCATTTTTGATCCCCTGGAGATAAATAATGTTTGACAGCGCAGAAAATGGGTGATATTTTATAATAATATCATTGTCTACAGTCTCTGATAAGTAGAGCTCTTGTGGTACAGAGCTAACGTGTCATCTCAATCAACTTGGATGTGCAGTGGTTTTCAGGTCCTTAAAAAGTTGTACCTGGAAGGAAATAATAGCTGAAATTGATGAAGTTCTGGTGGGAGTGATTATCATCGGGTGAGGGATTTTGACAGCAGAGACAAACTTTTTTGGGGAAAGTCACTCATTAAACAAGTCAGGTAGACTTTTTCAGAGCATGTGGGCTTCTGATTATAAAAAAAAAACTTGAGCAGGTTTGATAGCAGGAAAGGAATGCCTGTCACTCAAAGGTTATGCGTGATAGCCTCAAACTGGCATATTACTCTGAATATTTTTAAATTCCCAGGATACTGCATTTCCTTAAACAGATTTACCAAAGTGAAATCTGAAGCCTGCATGAGTCAAGAAGTTCTTTGTAATTTCACCCATTAGGACCTCTTAGGATTCTGCTACAGATGAGGTGTTCAGAACTCAAAATAAAGTAGAAAACATAAAAAACTGTGTAGGAAACCAGAGTATGACTCACTTCGTGTACATTGCTGTCTGTTACACAAGGGCAACACAGGGCTTGTTAAACCTTTTTGGCTTGCAGAGAAACTTCTACTTTGGAACACTCTTTACCCTCCACCTTATCCTGTGAAAACTGAGAGTTCAGCATCCCTTTTCTTTCTTCCTATCTCAGCTGTCATGACTACGATCACACTGTGTCTTTATCATCTATAGTATGGATACTATAGCTCCCCATTAGTAGCGGTCGTGATAGGTCTTTCTGGCTTAATGTGTATAGGAAACTATATAGTGGCTGAGAAAAGGTGGCAGACCCTGTATGCCGTTTCATACTGTTAACTGAATAACTGAAATCTAGAACTTTCTATGGCTTCCCTGGTAGTTCAGCTGGTAAAGAATCTGCCTGCCATACAGGAGACCCCGGTTTGGTTCCTGGGTTGCAAAGATCTGCTGGAGAAGGAATAGGCTACCTACTCTGGTATTCTCGGGCTTTCTGTAATAGACATCAGTAGAAGGAGAGGTAAAGCAAATTTTGGTGTGAATGACCAGCATGTTGAATGGTGTTCAAGGAGCAAATGCCAAATTCCTATTTTCAAATCAAGACATTATATCATATTTGTAAAGAGAAGCAATGGTGGTTTTCTTACCTTTACTTTGATTTATATTTTCATAAAGCATATTTTTGCAAGCACACAGTAGTTTCATAAATAACTGAGCAATAGCCACTGTTCAATCCTTTGTTCCCACTTGCAATTTCTTAGCATGTGGGAAATTTCCCCTGCCTTTCAATGGGAATGATGTATGTCTTCCTGTCTGTAATGCTGAAGAGGTTACTGAAATTTTAGGAATAAAAAAGATCAAAGGAAAAGAAAATATTGACCTGTGGTTACCAAGTACAGCATGAAATATGAAGCTTCTACTGATAGACTCTTCAGAATCCCTTGGACTGCAAGGAGATCCAACCAGTCCATTCTGAAGGAGATCAGCCCTGGGATTTCTTTGGAAGGAATGATGCTAAAGCTGAAACTCCTGTACTTTGGCCACCTCATGAGAAGAGTTGACTCATTGGAAAAGACTCTGATGCTGGGAGGGATTGGGGGCAGGAGGAGAAGGGGACGACTGAGGATGAGATGGCTGGATGGCATCATAGACTCGATGGACGTGAGTCTGAGTGAACTCCGGGAGATGGTGATGAATAGGGAGGCCTGGCGTGCTGCGATTCATGGGGTCGCAGAGAGTCGGACACGACTGAGCGACTGAACTGAACTGATAGTATTGGGCTTCCCCGAGTGGAGAAAATGCCCAGGAGAAGGGAATGGCAACCCACTCTCTTGGACAGAGGAGGCTGGCAGACTACACTCCATGGGGTCACAAAGAGTCAGATATGACTGAGTGACCAACACACAGTAATAGTATTAATTTAAAGATTATAAAATAATACAGATATCAGAACTTCAGTGAAAAATAATGTGAATTATTTTCCAAAACTAACCTAAATAAGGATATCATTTTAAATCATAAGCCAGTGTAATAAAAGCATCAGTGTTTAGCTCTAACCTGATGTCAGCATTTTTATAACTCACACTCTGTTAATATCCTGAGTAGATAGAAAGGATAAACTGACATCATAGCTGACACCAAGGAACTTTGAACTTTTAGAATGTTCAGAAGTAATGTGATTAGTTTTGTGTCTAATGTGTTACCTGAGCTCATTCTACTATAGCAGATTCCAGAATAACCCCAATATCTATTTCAAATAAAACTTCCATTCAAATCAGATTGATCTGCCTAATTGACAAAAAAAAAAATTTTTTCTTATGTAGGTTATTTTGATGCATATTTGTATGTCAAACATTTTGGTAGCTTTTATATGATATAAGAATTTTCCTTGTTAAAATGAGTATAATACTTGCTTGTCATGTAGTTTGCATCATATAACATAAAATCATTGTTTAGCGTGCACAGGGTTGGCCTGTTGCATAGAATCAAATCATTTCTCTTCTTTCAACTCCATTTTTATTTCTCTTTTGGCAAACTGCAAGCCCTTTGGGGAAAAAACAAAACAAATAGAGCCTCAGGTTGCTGTGGTCTTCTATGAGACATGGTTGAGGGAAGCCCATAATTCATTCTGTCATTTCTTCAAAGGGAAAAGTTTCCAAAGTCATCATTATTGGACCGATAACCGTGTTGCACTTTCCAGAAGTCAATGGGACCACACTGAGATATACAGGCTGCTCTAGACATTTTGACTTCTTTCATCCATATACTCTTCCTCACTGCCTACACTGTCTCTCTGGATGACAACGTGTCTCCTACTTATTAAGACAAAGGCCAAGTGATATGACTGATGCCATTTTGCCTCATCCCCACCTCAAAATTCCCCTGTATTTTATGAATATTTGCATCTCCATTATTGAGCACAATGGTTGGCCATATAGAAGATAATCAATATTAACTGAACAGCAGGGCTCCCATGTTGGACCACCACCATCCAGCCTTGTTCTATGAGTTACCTCTTCTTTCTCATACATTGTCCATGTGTCCATTGATGTTTATGGTATTGGCTCTGTCCCCTTGGCTCAAAAATTGGATAGATGGAAAGTCTGGTAAGTTTCAGATAGTAGAAAACATCTGAGCAAACAGCAGGTTTTGGATAAGTATGGCATGATGGGAATGGAAGTTAAAGAACTCATTCTGAGGAATCAAAATAACAGAAAGGAGGATTGAAGAAGACATTGAGTATCAGCTAATGGATTAAGGCTTACTTTTCTATAGGCAGTGAAGACCCATGGGCATTTCATGGTTTTTGTTGCAACTTAATGGATCTTTATGCCCTTTCACTAAGGCAGGAATACAATGTACCTAACTTTCTCCAATATAACACAGGCAATCAAATGATATTTTTTATTGCAAGTTATCTATTAAGTGAATTGAGAGTTTTCCTTTCTAAAGAACAGCTACTTTTTCTAACTTGTTAGAATTTGCAGTTCTAGATGGGCTGTTGATGACACTGGTCCAGAAATCACTCTCTGAGAATCACACTGGTCTGGCCTATTATTTTCATCGCTGCTGTTGCAGTCCTAATACTTGTCTTTCTTTTCTTGATGCCACAAAAATCTCAAGTTGGAAAACCAAGACATCCTTTATGGCTATTTATGTCTCTCTTACTTACTTCCGGTCATCCTTTTTTTTTTTTTTAACATTCTTTCCAAGAATAATACAAACTCTTCTGACTAATGCCACTTGCCTGCAATTTTCCCTACCTGCTACTTCTAGATTAATATTCTTTAAGTTTTTTAAAAAATTCATTTTTCATTAGAAGATAATTGCTTTGTAAGATTGCATTGGTTACTGACATGCATCAGCATGAATCAGCCATTAGTGTCCATATGTCCCCTCCCTCAGGACCTCCGTTCCACATCTCACCTCAGCCTACCCCTCTAGGTTGTCACAGAGCACCAAGTTTGAGCTCCGTGAATCATACAGCAGATTCCCACTGGCTGTCTATTTTTTTTTTTTTTT